>JAMQYH010001347.1:0-25000 GCA_027562975.1 Rhynchospora breviuscula
TATAAGAACTGCAACTTTACGACTGATATTGAATACCGTGAGCATAATACATCAGTAACAATCCCAAATAAAATAATAAAGAAAGCAAAAGAAAGGACTATCTGCAAAAACTGACTGACTATCTTAGTCCTTGAAAGGGAAAGAAGGTATTGGGTCACTGGCAACCTGTCTTCGAGGTTCTGCTCTTCCTGGCGCGCGATTTCTTCTTTTATTGAGTCGACTCACCCATTTTATATTGTCAAATGGTCACGAGTGACCATCTGATGACGGCTACATGGCAATGACAAGAACGGTGTTCTATTTACGAGGACATCACGCACATTAGCCTTGAAAATGGTTTCCTCACTTTTTGAGAATAAGGTAGGTGGGCCCAATTGCTATTTCTTCTGGCTCCTTCCGCTGGGTCAGACTTTCCTTCTGATTCAATGATTACTGGATCATATCCTTCGTCGGGTTGAAGAGAAGAGGAATGAAAGGTGAGCAGAGGCAGAGGAAAATATAGGCATTATTTGATGGTTAGGGCGGATGTCTAGCTTTCTCGTCTAAGTGCGGACAAAAGCTCAAGCTACTGAGAACCTTTATTTAATACTCGAAATAGCCTTCTTGAAGATCTTGTTGAAGTGGTTGGGAGTGACTGTCAACGTTCAAGCGGTGGTACTTACGGGAGCACATCCATTTTTCTTTCATGAATTCTCACTTGGTAAATAGAAGTGTGGATCTTCTCTGGTGGGTTAACAATCAACTGGAATAGGCTAACTTGTTGAATGGGGTACAATACTTATGCTCAATTCCTAGTGGTAGGCCCACAGCAGACTACTTCCTTTGCCTATATCGAGTACTTTTCCAATGCAATATATGATCCAAAACATGAATGGTGAGAAACTGAAAACACATGCCCTCGAATGCCTTTCAACTCAAGTAGTACGCACATAAGCAAGGACTTCTTCTCCAATGGAGGGAAGAAAAAAAATATCAACCTTCTCTGACTACAGCATTTGCTTAGGGCAAGCCCTATCCGACTACAGTAATATTCCTCGTAAATGCTTTGCTTTTTGACCTAAACCTTGACTTAGCTCTACCCCGACTAACCCTATTTAGAAAATGCTTGGCCGCTTCGCTTCGCCCTTGGTTCCATGTTCTGTCTACGCCGACAAGGCATTCCTTCTTCGCACGGCGTACTCTTATACTCAAACTCTTTTGAGTCGAACCTCCAATAGTTTTCTATATAGTATCTATTCCAAGAATGGCTGTAAATCGACCAGGGTGTTATGCAGAAATATGCATCGAGTTAAAGGAGAAAATGAAATGTGTTAAGCATAACGCGGAAGTAGCATCTAGCTTCAACGCGCTTAAGCGGAAAGATGAAGGATATTGGAAACTTGTATCGTATATAGTGTAGTTATGTGATTCGTGTCACAGAATTTCATAGACAAAGTCATAAGAGACATTTCTGGGTTTTTTATTGTCTTCGCGGGCCGCCTTTTTGGAAGTTTTTTCAGTCAAGTACAGTAGGGAAATACGCACGTTCCTAGCTTTGCTGGCCGGAAATTCATGACGCTGAAAAGACGCTTCTCATGATGATAGGTAGAAAGAAATCTCGTCTCAGAATACCCCGACGGACGTTCTTACTTGTCAACAATTTGGAAATAGAGAGAGCCTAGCAAGCCTCGGACAACTAGCTTAGGAATCAAAGCAGTTTGGACAGACCCTTTCATATGTTTTTCAAATTCATGCCGTGGGAACACATTTCTTGGTCGGTTCAATGCTGCACGTCTCTTTCCAGAGGGCCTCCCCTCCATGGCTATCTTCCTCTTCTGGTTCTGGCGGAACATTTTCCTTAGTAAAACGAAATATGAACCGGAAGCCGCGTTGGTTGAACTCTGAGGATCGTTCGCGGCACTGTTTTTGGGGACTCACTTTCTTCGGGTGCAGCCCATTCTCTTTCCTTTCTTCTACTAAAGATAGAACTCTTTGGAAAATAATAACCATTGGAATTGAAGGTTTGTAACAACATTGAAACATTACCATAAACTGACCAGTTATGGGTGAAACAATTATCAATGTCTTTTTTGTGTTGCAAACAATAATATCATTCAGTACATAATGAAAAGGAATTACATAGAAAAAGAAAGTAAAAGGCGCGCAGCGAAAAGGGAAGTCAAAGAAAAAGAAGGGTTTCGCAATGCAATGAGAAGGATCGTCAGAAGAAGGGTTAGGTTTTTTTAGGAGGGGAAGAGTCGAGTACAAGAGGAAGGTGGAAGGCAGAAAGCGCCAGAATCAAAGGTGCGGAGCATCTGAATTGACTTTTCAAAGCTTCCAAGAACATGAAAAGAAATGATCTATTGGCTGTCCGTCCCCCTCTTGAGAAAATAAGGAAGCTCTATCTATTCAATTTTGCACCAAGCAGAAAAAAAAGAGTAAGATAAGGTCGCAAGCTGTAGAACCTATAGTCCCGCTTTTTCACCAATATCCGATCGAAGCACTTCTACTTGATTCGAGGAATCCGCGAAAGATAGCTATAGCTTACTGTGTGGTGATCAAAGTAATTCATTCTTTTCTGTTAATTTCTTAATTTCTCTCCATCGTTCAAATCGAATCTCTTCGACCACCTTGAACATATGGTTGAATTCGAAACAACTCTTCGTTGGTTTGACTCAAAACATAGTTGACTGTCAGGAGACCTGTAGAAAGAATGAGTACGGCGTCAGTAGCAGTTAATAGTAATCGGCCACTGTCTGTACTAAATGTATGTTCCAAATTACTTGATACATGGTGAGTTGGAAGGGTAGGTTTATATGGACCTCCCCCCTGGTCATCGCAAAGCAGTCTAGTTTGCAAGTTCAGAAAGGCATTGTCCGGGCTAAAGCAATCTCCGCGTGTCAGGTATGCTAAACTCCGCTGTGCTCTTGAGAGCATTAACTTCATTCAAGAAGGGAGTGTCCGCTCTTTGTAAGTAGAAGTTGAACTGGTACAATTCGAGTTTGAGTTTCTGTTTCTGATTTGAGTTATCACAGGTGATGGCCTTCATTTAAGCAAGCCACACTTCCGAAGACCTTGAAATGAAGACCGGCTTTATACTCTTGCGGAGTAATATTCTCCAAGCTCGCAGACATCTGTTTTGCAAGCAAAATAAACCACACATTTGACCGCCACACCGGCGTCCGCATCATCATTCGCCGCTTGCTCTTCTTTCCTCTGCAATGGATTCATTCCTCCTTCTACGAGGCTGTGTGATGCAGAATAGGTTTCCGGCTACTCTTTGTGCTAGACTGTCGCTTCGGTGCACGCACCTTTGCTGGGATTTATGTAATCGGGTAAAGGCCTATATTCCGGTGCTTTGAAGTTCTTACAAACCGTATTATATAATAGATAGATATTATGGGACTTCTATAGAATTGTGGGCGGAGAGAGAGCCGGTTTTTCTACATTTTGGAATGTCCTTGCTCTTTGTTGTTTATAATGCATTAATAAAGAGTGAAATGAAATCTCACTTTTCAATTCATATGAGATTTGATGAGAGCATGTTGCTAGTAGCTGCAATCTTTAGATCTAAAGTTTAGTTAGCAAAATGCGTTATATCTGGTCCGCATATATACCTATCCAATTTCATTTAATGGAACAAATGCAGCTATTAAGGGCCCCACGGTATTGCTTCGGTTCCATTAATTGGAACTATTCATATATCTGTCTATATAGAATAATAGTCGTCTATCAATGAATAAGAAATGTTTTTGACTCATATATCTGAGAGAAAATAGGCATATATCTGAGATTTGAATTCTAAAAAGAGTTGTGGTTCTAAAATCTTCACTATCATTCATGTTTCCAGCTTTCCTTGAATATATTGGGGATTGCATTAGTTTTGATGAAATAATAAGTTAAGCTATAGATCGTTTCAATCTTTCATTCTATTAGCTAGCCTATCTACCAATTTGATTTCATCAATAATGATAACTACATGTCTTTTCCGCCTTGACTCTCGAATCTTTTGCTTCTCGGTCCCTTTATTTCTTTTTTTAGGGCCATTCAATCCATTCAGTCAAGCCAGTCGCAAACCGGTCTGTCAATCAAGGTGCGAAGCGCTCTAGTTAGAATAGGTAACCCTTTATCGCGTAAAAGCGGTCACCTCTTAGAAGCGCTATATCCAGATCTACCAATCCAAATGGACAAAGCAATATAGACCGCTTTTCCACTTCACAGAAACACATAAATGACAAGAAGGTCAAGTCTCACAAAGAAAAAGCAGACCTTGGATCCAATACAAAAAGAAAGCACAAAACGTTGTTGCACATCAAAACATCCTCTATCTCTCTATCTTCTCTAAGTGAAGCACGGAGGAAAGGAGCTCCATACTTGTAGTGATCTGAGAGCTACATACTCGTTTAGGAAGACGAAGGACCTATCTATCTGTATCTTTTATTGGCACTGAATAAGGAATGGATCTGGATGAACCCCGGTACTGAATCGAATAGTAGTGAGTGGACTGGTTTTCACGAAGGGCGCTTGAAGGCCTCTTTTCAAAAAGGGGGAATGGGAATGCCACCCGCTTCAACTCTTGCACTTGACTTGAAAGCCAATAGTGGCCGAAGAAAATGTCACCTTAGAGGAGGAGTTTTCATGAACTGTCCACATTGGATGTCTCGCCCTCAACCTCTTCTTTGGGTGAGTTTGGCCACCTTTCACATACGGCAAAACCTCCCCGCCTGCTTCTTTTGATTTTCTAGAATCAGGTGGGATTCTAGATGCCAAATATTGGGGAATCGCGACTGCTTCCATGCCAAAATGACGAGGATCTGGCATAGGCGGCTAGTACTTGTTCGCAGTTTCTATCCGGTGAGCCGCTCGGGATAGATGGTCCTCCTTTTTTTTTATTAAACTCTCTCGCTCGATCTTTGAGCAAGAACTCGAAAAACCGGGTATCTGGACCCTAACCATGAAGGAGAATTGCGCAGCGTACAGCAAATCAATGCGAATTCCTCGGCAGAGTACGCCTAGAAAGTTTACAAGATCAAATTCAAGCCCATCGTTTCTCACGAAATTGAATTAGGAGAATCCGCACTCGCTTTCTAATGTGCTGAGACCCCGTTGCGAAGAATGCTAAATTATGTGTTGATTATCATGAGTTCATGAAAGTGCTGTCGGGTGGTATAATCGGGCGGTGATTGTTGCCAGTTGGAGTTTGCTTCTAGGCAGTGGCAGTTTACGTTGTAGTTTCGCTTGCTTGAGCCGACACTGATGCTGCTATTTCGAAATCAAGGAATATGGTTACGACTTGGTTTTCTTCGGTAGCCGATGCATTATTTACTAAGTAAATCTCTACCCGTAGACGCACACATGGAGTGCCTTTCACAAACAAAGAAACCGCACCGGAAGTAGGAGATCTGATTAGCCAATGGAATTCACTTGGAATACTATATAAGAAGAGAGAATGGATTGAAGCCAAACGCCCAAATCAATTCACAAGCAAACAAGCGAAATCATCAAAAAAACAAGGCTGGGAAGAAGCGGCGAAGAAGCGGACTTCATCTAATTATTCAAATCGCAGAATGAGGGTGGACGCCTCGCACGACCCCAGAATAAACTAATGTCATGTCTGTCTAGCTACACATGGTCTGATAAAGTAGTCCGGGCAGTGCGTATGACATGAAGCAACACAATAGTCTACATAGTCATGGGGATTTTTCTTTTGAAAGATCTCTATGTTAGTATATGGTGGAGGCTAATGGGCCTTTATAGAACAATTTTGAAGCCATGGAAAGCGTGCCAGTGAGAAAAGACGCAGGAAGGAGAAAGAAAAAAAGTGCTTTTGCCTTCCTTTTGGAAATGTTCAATTAAGAAGTAATCCCATGCCGAAATGCTAATGAGTTGGAACATTCGCACTTTGCTCTTCTTCCGGGCAAGAGTGATTGAGAGTATCTCCTCGTTAATGAACAGGTCTCGGAGCACACTCCGGTACACACACATAAAGAAATAGGTGAATATGGAAAAGCAAGGAAATTACCTCCTCACTCACTGTACTAACCACTTGATTGAGGTGCGGACTTGCATTTACGAAATAGACCGGACTAATCACTAGAGTAATTTCTCTCAGTAAGTAAGTCAATATGTTAGTGAAAAAGAAGAGTTGGACAACAAAGAGGTATTCTTTAGGTTGGCCTAACTACTCATATAAAACGAGGAGGAGTAAGTTTGTCTTTCTATTCCAATTCCTGGTAGTGTTTTTTCTCATAGCCGGGTAAAGAAAGCTGGCAGCACCGGGCGGCACCTAGCTATCAGAATAGTGGGCGTATCAGAAGAATGGTTTCCTTTAGTACACAAACTCACTTAACAGTTGTATATCGGAACACTGTGTGAAGTTCAATCGCAGAGTGTTTCAATCCATGCGCTCGGAAATGGAAAACCAAAGAGTTGGCTTACTGAACTTATATGAAAAAAGTGGGCTTACTTACTATCTATATAAGAGTAGACTCTATTTTGAGTCAATTCCTAGGCGCTTAGGTAATTTGCACTTAGGTAACTAGACAACTAACTAGAACTTTTTCTCGGTAGGTGAGTGTTTGCAACATTTCATGAGGGTAAACTCAACTGTACAACCTACAGGCGTGCACATCTCATCTGCTCCTGTTAGTCTCCAAAATCTAGCAAAATCTCCTCAGTACCAAATCAAGTGAAATCTCCTTGAAGTACATTGACTTTCAAACTTTATTACAAATAGACATGGGCCACTGTGATTTAATCTGTCTTTTCGTTGGGGCGCATCCTCTACACTTCAGTCAAAATAGTTGAATCCTTAAAACACATGTTGAGTTTCATCACAGTAGATGTCAATGTGCAGTTTCGACCAAAAGGCTCCAGTCTAAAGTATGTATAAATAGCAATATGGGCCCAATCCAACAAAGCCCAATCAAAAGTGACATTAGCCCCATTCAGTACAATTACTAAGAAAAATCCCAACACCATAAAAAGAACAGTGACTAAAACAGCATTCCCTACAGAACCACCAAAGTTGAGACTAAATAGAAAGTACATTATCCTTGATTATGAATACAATGAGCCTTGAAATGGAGCTGGAGTAGCAGCTTTCCAGAGCAGGGATGAAGCTGCAGGTTCGATAGGGCCAGGGAGTCTTACTTATAAAGCAGGGAATGTACTCGAGCTTGGCTGACTTGCTTGTTAGAGGTCAGGTTCTCAAAATCGATAGATAGGTTGAAAGAGGGAGAATTGCATGATAGAGGCGTGGGTGTTACAGATTCTGCTTCAAAAAGATATGGCGTATGGTCTTTCCCGGAATAGGTAGGTTTAGGTCGGGGTATCTGCTGAGGAATCGAAATCAGTAGTACGCTCAAAATTGAAATAGAAAGATACTGACTTCGGGGAGATAGTTATCCTCCTTTCAACGCTCCGCGCCTTGCATTACTTGCTTGGACTTCCTTATGCATATTACGGAAATCTAGCCCTAGCTTTTTCTTACTACGCATAGACCTCTGCATACTTGTTGACCTCTCCACGACGTACTGTCTATTCCTTGCTTTCCTATGAAACTACTACTGACCTAGCTATTACGACCAGTGAATTCTTCTCCCTATGTTCGACGCACGCGCCTAGTTCTAATCTTACCAACAACTAGTCCTATGAAATACGCATATCTTGGTTATTAATAAAAAACCAGTCCAGCTTACACATCTCTTGCTTTGAAATACGTATCCCGGCGATGATTTCTTTTAATACGAAGTCCCGGGAGTTAGGAGATAGTCATCCAATGGCACAACAGGTACCCTACCTTTTCTATTGTCATTATAAAGAAGCTAGCCCGCTTCACAATTCCTTCTTTTTGCCTGTGCTTTCGGTAGCTTGGTATTCTCCCACGAACTTCGGCTCAGCATTTGTCTCGCGGAAAGAAGTAACCCAAGAAAGAAGGAAAGAACAGACGAAGCTGCTATTGACTAAGTTCTTGGCTCGCTTTCCTCTCCTTTGCCAAGGATGTATCGTACTCTCTCGACCAGGTCATCACATGTAGGCAGATACGGACCTATGCGCCGTTCAAAGCAATCCAAGTCATGACTTTGATAGAGCTTATTTTTGGGGTCTAATGCGTAACGAGTATTCTATAAACAGCCCTGGCTCCATTGCTCGCCCCCCCGCATGGGTGAAGGTCAGCAGGGATACCCAGGCATCGATCTCATATGTTTTTGAGACGAAGATGGAAATCAATCTTTTGATATTGCGGAACTCCAGACGACGACCGCGCCTGAGAACGACCGGGCCTTCCAGGTTGGCTCGAACGGAATAGACAGTACGAAATTCTTAATCTGGATATGCGGATTCGAACTGATGTACCAAAAACCATACCTCAACGTTCGATACCATACATTATTGACCTGGTTATGGACGTAAGCTCCTAGTTCGAATGCTTTCTCTAGGGTCTTCAAGAGCTAAAATAAAGGATCATCTTTGTTCTTTTGAAGAGTTTGAGGACCGGGTCTTTCCTTAGCAAAAGTATGTACTAAGCTCTTCAAACCTTCTTTCGTCCTTTGATTCACGTAATAGTGGCAGATCAAATCCGAGACTGTAGAGCATGCCCCCAAGCCCATTCTCCTCTCGGCGGATGGGGTCATCTGATGTCATCTGTCGGCAGGTTTCGGTCTGGCAGGGGCAAGAAAACGGACCCAGCTATGGAAGCATCTATCTGGGAAATTCGCGCAGGACAAACACTTCACTCACAGACGCAAGGGATGTGCTAAAAACCTAACCTTTTGAGGGACGCACACGGACAGAGGCTCCATCCACTTTGGATGAGTTATACTTCGCAGAACAGCGGGATCTTTAACAACACATAGAAATGCAGACTAGTAAAGTACCGAAGCCTATTGCTTTTGTTCAGTCAATCATCGAGTCGGGAATCAAAACTCTAGAACGTTTTTCAGAAGAATGCGCTTTTCTCGTGGACTGGGACGGAGGATAAGCTTCACACTACTACCGGAACACTATTACACATCAAAATGCTTTCACTTTCTTAGAACGGCAGCACAAAGAAAACCGGATACAACACCAAAAAAGGAATATTCCAACGGCTTTTTCGTATATAACCCTTCCAACAAAGATTCTTGCTTTTCCCTTTCGCTCAACCCAGTCTTGAAAGACCCAGCAGTCTTCTATGGGATGCAAAACGACTAGACTTTATTTCATAAGCAGCACTGCCAACGCTCCGCGCCTTCTTCCCTACTTTCGTTTGGTGGATGCACTTATCATGAGTATGGGGGTAGGACTTGCTTCTTGCTCCGATCCGTCCGTATAGAATGCTTTGAACTTGAAATTGAATTGGAAAACAACATTCAAAACATTCTATATGAAGTTTTCATTCATAGACTATCTACGAGGAAGGTGGGTGACTAGCGATTTGATAAGAAGGAGGTCAGTCCAGTAAGGAGAGAACAAGTCGGCCTAGGTAGGAACGTTTTTGAGGTATTCTTACAAAGAAGTAAACGCCAGAAAAGAAATATGAATTATTTGAGAAAAATCACATATGCCTTGTTCAGAGGAGCAGTTGAGAGCTCTACAGTGAAAGGCCTAAATAGTCCTACAAAGGGCTCTAAAGAGTTCCTTCCGCTCTTGGGGCTCGTGCTTTGGTAATGAAAGGAGGAAAGCAGTACTGGAAACGTAGTAAAATAAAGAGGGGAAATCCTCTCAAAATCTTCTTTTCTTTGCCCAGGCACACCGAGCTAGTTCTAGTAATGAGCAGGACCTGCCCTCTGACCATAAGGTCTTACCAGAAAGTAGTTACAAACTCTCCACTTATGGATTCCGCTAATAAGCAAGCTCTCTTGGCAATGGGAAAAAACGAAGACACGCCCAAAAGTGGAATTATTTCATATTCTATATGTGAAAGCAGAATCTTAGTGAAGCATTAAAACTTCTTTACCCGCATGAAAATTGACTACTTGCAGCTTTGGTACACACTCAAAAGGTTCTCCTTGGTAAAGTGGATTAGCTCACTAAGCCTTGGCTAGCTAGTCGTTTTGCTTCGTGACCCCAATCCCGAGCCAATTCTGCGCCTCAACTGCTCTTTCTACGAAAGCTTTGTCTCCTCCTTTTCATCGATCAAGCAAGCGGGCCATACTGCACCTCATTCCTTTTCTGATTGCATCCTACTTCAAGAAGGAAGTGCCTTTCAAAAAAGCAATTAAGGAAGGGTCGATTTCTTAACTACTCCGGGACAAATATTTCCCTTAATGAAGCTGAGGCAGAACTCGCGGAAGTAGAGCTTGGGATGTTTGGCAGGACGTTACGGGTCAAGTTTCCTTTATCATAAGGGGAAGGAGGGTGGGGTACCACACAGAGAGAAGTCTGGTCAAAGTGCTGCTAGGTAAAATGAACAAAGTGTATGAGGGGTAAACTGACTAACCTCACTGCCCTTGGCAAGGGAGGGTATGATGAACCATTGACTTTGAACCGGGCTGGCTAGGAAATGAAAAAGCAAGGAGATGAAAGAGCTAGGCATGGTTTTCTTATCTCCTCTACTCAACAAGGAAATATGGTCAATCTCTCCTCGTAGTGCTGAGGTATTTCCCTCCAAGTGATGAGGTAGGTGTTTCCCTCAAAATAAGATGAGGTGAACTACAAACTAGTAATGCAAGCCGCCCCAGACAATCTTGGTAGGAAGCAGTCTAATTCTCTACACTGAAGTAAGTAAATTAAGATTAGCCAACCGGAAATGAGCTCATAAAAGCAAGTAAATTCACTCAGTCAACGTGCGCTTTCTTTCTCTTGTTCAGCCTGCTTTCACTGGTGCAGGTACTGACTCCTCGGAAAAGGTAGAAGTAAGACCAGGGAATCTATACTTTCTTCAATCCTCTACTCGAATCTCTATGATAAAGCCCGATGCAAAATCGAGCTATTCTCTGAAATTCTATTCAATCTATTCAAAAATGCACAAACAACAGAGATGCTGCTCGCTCTCCTATGAGAAAATGTTCCTCTATTTCCCCACTGACCCATACTCCTGCATGATTCTGTATCGCTGAAATGTAGTTTGTTCTCCGCCGGATTGTGGCCGCCGTTTGGAAGAATCTAGTGTTCCTATCTCCCAGGTGGGCCCACCTAATTCTTGATCGCTGCTACCACAGTATTTCCACTTGAGATTGGATCTGTTCATGCTTGTGAACGAGCTCAATTTCTATGTTGTGATTCTGTTGGTATGGGTGCCGGGTTTGTAATTGTTGTAGTTGGTCTTCGGTCTGTTTCAGTTGGTTTTGCAAAGAAGGATGTTGACTCTTCCATTCCTTAACGGCTCTGACCAACTTGTTGTATTTATCTTGCAATCTCCCCACTGTCTGACTCTGCCATGCTTGTGCACACAAAGTGCGCCAATTTGGCACTGATAACCACCAATGTTCGATTCTCAAGTGTTTGATTCCCGTAGGCTGGCCAGGGGTGTATCGATGTAGCAATTGGATGCCCTTCTCAGCCTGTTTAAGCAGTCATCGTTGACCAGTAAGCGGGTAGGACTTTTTGAGTGCGTCTTTCCCGTGTGTGAAACTTCTTATTAAAAGGTAGCCTTCTTGCCCTAACCTAAGTCCAGGAACTGATCCTTCTTGTACTTCCTTCCCCTTTGACTCGGTCTTTCGGTTAGGATGGCGCGGTAACTTCAAATGCTAGGTGTTGCCTACATTGAGGTCTATGGACGATCCACTAGACAGACGGCTACAGATCAAAGACTGCAAGGTCCACGACTCTCTTAAAAGACGAATAGAAAGGATTCCCCTCTGTGACAAGAGGTTAATTTGGAGTGTGTTCCTTGGAAAGATTGGGCGCCTGCTCCGCGCCCATTGACGTAAGTGCACACGAGCATTTTCATTTCTTAGTCTTGCATTTCACCAATGAATGAGTAGTTCTTCTAGGCCTGAGTAGAGATTTACTACCTCCTGTGTTTGTTCTTCGATGCGATGTAGTTCTTTCCAATACTTAGTGGATGTAGCTCTTTTTTATTGCATTTCATCTTCGTATAGAATGGGCATTTACTCACTCTGTCATTTACTTCTTATTTTTCATATCATAAGCCCGCTCGCCAAAATCATAACAGAGGCAGTTCTTTGTGTTCCTTTCCTCGCCGAGAACAGTGAGTGCATTTCCTCAAGTGAGTGCTCTCAGTGAAGTGTGCTCCCTGGCATGCATTTCCACGAAATGGAATAGAAAGCTTAATAGGCAGGCCCCCTCCATTCCTGTTCACATACATCGAAGATTTGAAGTGCGAATCGTTGGTGCATAGATTTGTATCGCATTTGCTAGCTAGTCTTATGTTACCTGACCTGACAGAGCTCAGTGGCTTGCTTTAGAGAGTAGAGGGAAAAGAAAAGATTGCATTTCCGCATAGATTGACTCGTGGGAATCCCCTTACAGAAGCGGCTTCTTCTCCTTGTCAATGACTTTATACACCCAGTCTCGCCCGTGCTGGTGATTTTCTTTCTTCACCAATTCGATATGTGCTTCAAGGAGTTGGATCTCTACATCTCAGTACGCGTGCCTCACGAAGTGCTCAGAGGCAGTTTCAGCGCCAGTTAGGGTCTATTACACACGCTATGCTGATGACTTTCTCTTCGGTCTTCCACGCCGAGCAGTAAGAGCGCCCGATGCCAAGTAAGCCTTGAGGAGAAAGAAAAAGAGCCTCTGTGGCTTCTATAAACTGGACTTCACGGGGAATTGGACCATAGACCGGAGACTGTGATTTCAGTCGCTACGCGCCTTTCTTTTGTCTTCCCTGACCGGGGCATGAGCCCGAACAGACTGATTGGCATCAGAAAATCTCGTTTACACGGTTTCAACTGCTCTAGTGGTAGTTGCTTTTTCCTATGCTGGCTTCATTAAAGAAATTGCATTGCGCGCTCTTTCCTTCCCCGGAACAAAAGAAGAACTAGCTTGCAAGTAGGGCTTCGTACTTCTCTGCTTTAGTCGAAGGAAGGCTTGATAATAGTGCGGGATTCTAAGTAATCATTAATAGGTAAACTAAGTAAGCTCACTCATAGGCGAAAGCAAGAATAAAAAGAACAGAGGCTGTAGTTTCCCTCAAGCAAGCTGAAGAATACGGCGAAGCTCCGGAGGCTATAGGTATTCATGTATGCAAGCATTAGTATTATGTTCAATAAGTATAGGCTTTCACGGAAAGGAAAGTAGTCGAGATAATATGTCATTGCTTTTCTTGGGTATAAAGTATGGCTAGGGATCACTAGGTCAAGTAGATCTGGGTAGGTAAGATAGGCAGTAGGAGTTTTTTATGGGTAAGCTACTCGTTGATGAGTTGTTGATAGAAAATAGGCCGGTATTCCTTAATAGAGTTGGTAGGACTAGATACAGTAGGTAAGTTTGACTAGGGGGAGTGAAGACTTAGGATTGGTCTCCCACTTGTTTGTTGTGAAAACGCTTCGCGCCTCACTGTTGCATCGTAGTACTTCTAAGAAGAAAGAAGATCCCTGCCAATAAGCTTAGTAGGGGAAGAAAAGTAATAGTAATCCTTTAGGCCTAGCTTGGTAGACTAACCTATCCCATGATCATTTGTCGGATTCTCCTAGGGTCAAAAGTACATAACTCCGTTTTCCCTTGGGAGACAGTCTGAAGATCAGACAAAAGTACGAATCACCTAGCTGTGAAAGTACATAAGTCAGTTTTCCCTTAACAAGCCTAGAATTTCTTGATCATTCGTACGACTCTCCTAGGGGCAAAAGTGATAGTCACCTATTTCCCTTAGTGAGCCTGTCTTTAGATAGAAAAAAAGTACGTTTTCCCTACGGTCAAAAGTGATAAGCTTCTTTTCGCTAAGCAACCGTCTCTTGAGATAGACATTTCTCGGATTCCCCATAGTGAAAACTCATAACGCTGATTTCGCTAAGCAGCCGTCTCTTTTCTATCAATCAATTACGATTCCCCTACGGTCAATTGTCATACTCATCGATTTCGCTCGGTAGGCTGTTCGAAGATAAGACAAAAGTACGATTCACCATACTGAAAAGTACATAACTTTGTTTTCCCTTGGGAGACTAACCGAAGAGAGGAAAAAAGTACGATTTACCTATGTGTCAAAGTACAGAAGTATCCTTAGCGGCCTTGGTCAAGATACTACTCAAAGGGTGGCTTGTCTTTCTCCTACAACTGGGAAGGCTAAGCTGGAGTGTGTACTTGTTAATTGGATCAGAGCGAGCAGAGTTCTTACCTGGATGGTTCATTTGCTTGTACAGACAGGAAGGATTTTCACTCTGAGATTGCTTACCTAGCGGCTTGTCCTAGCTTTTCAATGGAATCGGAGAGCCCGAGCATTTCATATATTGTCCTAAGTGGGAGAGGAAACGATGTAACAGTAATTCCTAGACTGATTGGCAAAATCTTACCTGCCTAGCGAAATTCCTGGTTTTGGGCAATTTCTTTCCTTACTGCCAGAATTACCTTAAAGATTGGAGTGCGTGAGCCCGCGCCCCTTCTTGAAGATTTCCCGCCGAATCGAATCGTCTAGAATAGAAGCCCCTATCACAAGACCAAGCGGATCTCATCCTGCAGAAGGCTCAGAGCGGATTCGTAATGATCAGGATCAATGCATTAATATAGGAATTGGAAAGCGGAGCTTCCCTCTGTTGAACGAAAGCAACCTTCTTACGTTGCCCATCAAAGACATATGTCGGGACATGACATAATAACAGAGTAAGAGTCACTTAAGCAACATCATTCCCAGATTCAGAATCAGAATCAGTTGAAAGGAAGCAAATACTGAAGCACACGGAACGGACGAGGGAATATTGGAACGGAAAAGAAAGCAAGCAAACATCCGAAACCTGGGCACTACCGGAAAGACGAACCTCCACAGATACCAACCACAGGAACGAAGTCCTAGAAAGTGCCAGTGGCAGAGGTTTTTTTCCATATATATACTTTCAATGATTTTGAACATATTTTTGGAATGTTACAAAGCATTCGCAAGCACCGCTAGAACTTGCTACTGTGTGGGTCACTCCCAAAGCAGCACAAACTACAATGATCAAGTCTATTATGCGCACGAGTCTTATCTCTCTTATTCCAAATGGTGAAAATAGATTGAAAACCTACTCTTTCCCTTCGTTCTCGGCGGCCAGCTTTGCCCTAACTTCAGAAAAGAGCAGGCGTACTTTCTTGGCATAGAGATAGAAAGGCGGAGATCAAGAAATCCCTCTATCTATGTTAGCTCTACCAAAGAAAGCTCCTTTACTAAGAGCAGCTAATTTTCCTTTTATAGCCTTATGCCTTACTAATTAGATGGATACCACCTCTTCGTTGCCTTTCGCGGAGTCAATATGATATTGGTGTTAAAGCATCTGGGTTGTTCCTCAGTTATGCTTTAGCTAGAACTTCTTGTTGGTGCCCGAATGAAGGATTTGAATTCTGATAAGTAAGTGGCAAGACGGTTATCAAAATCCAATCTGCGGGTTCAATGACCAGCAAAGACTGGCATGATATCGTCTGGGTCCGTTTAATAAAGACAGCAACAAGGCTCGAAGGTGTTTGTTCCCGTCCGACTAGACCCTTCCAAACAGATATCACCCCAATGGTAGTGAGTGGAATGAGAAGATAGGGAGTACCCAGCATGGGCTCACGCGGAGAGCCTCAAAAAGTAGATTATTTCAGCTAGCTCTCCTCGCTTTCAAGGAATCACATTCAAGGGGATCTAGAATTGCGAAGGAATTAGCAGAACCCCACACGGATCAGGTACGGTTCTTCCTTGAAATCAGTCTGACACAGAGGTTCGAAGAAACTACTATATTCGACCACCTCTTCTTATGAGGATACCCAATTGCCTCCTTCTGTCTGCACTGATGTAATGCTGGTAATGCTTTTCCTATGTGTGGCTACCGACCCCGGGGATTCTTCTACACGTTGACTTGACATTGTACTCGTGACCTAAACCATCAATAAGAAATCTTGTCACATCTGTTGTGCTTCATCAAACTCCTAATTGATCCTACTCCTGAAAAGTGGTGATTTATTACCTACCTTGCGGTCATACACTCGCTTAACTAACCTTTTGAAGACGGGCATCCCTCTCTTTCGACTAAGTGAGAAGTATAGAAGGAGGGTACGTACAAGGAAGGAAGTGAGAAGTATAGAAGGAAGATACGTACAAGGAAGATTATCAGCATAGAATAGAGATGCACTACTCCATTCATATTGTTAGTATGGTAGCACCCTCCCATGAAACGGGAGTTCATATGACAGGTCCAATCACTTTGTTCAATTACTGGAATGTAAAGCATAACGGTTTGCACCCATAGTCTCTGAGTGATAGAGACAAACTACTACTCTTTCAGGAAGGAAGGTAGCTACTTCTGTCTTCTATGCTAAAAGAGCTTTGAGATGAGAAAAAGAAATAAGTAATGTTTTCTTACGGAACGGATTTGACTAGAATCTTGATTAGATAGAGGTTGAATGGATCAAAACTAGGGTTCTTTGCTTAACTAACACTCGGGAAACCTTACCCCGCCACATAAGGAAGGTATTAAAGGATTTTTCTCTCTTTGATAGTTTCTTTCTTTTCTTACTTTATCCTGAGCTCACGTAGTTGCTTTTTGAGTTGAAACATTCTATTTCTTTTGGTGTTATTTCTTTTCTTTCTTGCTTGAGTTGGATTTGACAAAGAGGACTTGATTTTAGGCAGCTATAGACTATACTGTTCCGCCCGATAATATGCTCTTGCAATCGGCCAAGAATACGAAGCAACAATGTATACGAGATATATGTTTGGTCTACGGCCAGAGCTTAGGGTACGTACGTAGCTAATGCCTTCCATGTCAAGCAGGTCTTAAGCGTTTCCCTATAAGAAGCTAATAGACTTTCAAATCAAGATTTCTTACTAAATTAGGAACTGAGGTAAAGCAAAGAGCTATGAAGAAAAGCCTACTAGATTCAATGATTGGCTAGATCATTCGAGTCAGTGCCGCGCCCTCAAGTCAAGCAAGGTCCCGACCGAGGGAGATAAAGAATTCTAGGGGCCCGGATACTCACTATTTTCCTTGCATTTTCCAGAAACTCTCTTTGAAAAAAGAAAAAGAATAGTTCACTTGCCATTGCTGCTTTGGCGACATCAAGATAGTCTATTGAAAGCCAATACACTTAAAGCAACTTGTCTTTTTTGTGCATATTATCATATCATATATAGTGGAGTTTGATTTCATTTCAAAAGTGATTTTTCCGGCTAGGAATAGTGGTCATTCTAGCTTTCCATCTTTCTAGTTTTTGGTCACGCAGAAGAAAGTGAGCAGAAAGAAAACACATAATGTCATTGTTGTAGGATTTACTTGTATAAGAAAGAAAAGGAACGTTGTATGTTTCCGAGCTCTTCCTGTTTCCCATGCTCCATCAATCCCATCCCATTATCATTTCGTTTGAATAACCAAGGCATTATCATTGCTAGCTGTACTTAGCACCTCTTTACGAAAGAACTCTAACGTCAACTCAGTTAGGGTTGAGTAACAATTCTTCTTTTTCTTTCTAAAAAAACTACACAAATTACTCAAAGTTCAAGAACTTGCTTTCTACACTACTGTTCTAGCAAAACTTCTTCTTTCCTAGCTAACTTGCATTAGCCTCCTCTTCACTTGCTGGAAAAAGAATCGTTCAAAACCAGTACAGCTCGCTCCTCTCTGCTTCAAATCCTTGAAACCCGGACATACATTGAAATTGCATTGCTTGCCTGAATGAAAAGGTACTGCTTTGTGCAAGGAGAATTCCGCAGGAGTGTGGGTGCTACTAGTACAAGTGTGAGCATGACAGTGAAAACTCTTGTAATAATTATCCCCTTCAAAAACTACATGGAATATGAGAATTTTTTCCAGTCAATCCAGAAAATTCTCGTCTATTTGGGCGGGCCCTAGAGAAAAGACAGCTGCTTCCTAGCTTCAGAGGGGTCAGAGTGTAGACATCCAGTAAGAGAATTCCCAGGGAGTGACTAGAACAGGTCCTCCGAGTGTAGCATGTCCGAGTATTGATTCTAACTACTCTTATCTGTGGAATAGAAAATCAAGAACATTTGGGTGTAGTCAATTTCCTGGCTTAGATAATTACCTATAGCTAGAATAGAAAGTCTTTCCCCAGTGAGTAACTACTAATGTTACGAACGAAAAGCCCGAAACTACATGGTCTGGGTACTTCCGTGCTAAGGCGAGCATTTCTTTTGACGTATCTTGTGTCTAAAATATCCCCGACATACATACATATTTACTGAAAATGAGGATAGATTCGCTCACTCCACAACATCTTCGTTGAGCGTAGAATTTGCCAATTGATTTACTTAGGTAGATGGACCTGATTGAATTGACCACTGCAAATACCAGTGAAATTCAATAGATTTCATCAATAGATAGATTAGGGATAAGAGTGTGAACATTGCCGAACGAGTAACTACTAATGTTGCGAGTGAAAACCTACTACCGATCACTTTCTATGTCTCTTTCTCCAGCGTGAGAGCTCGTGTTTTGCGAGAGGCTGCTTTTCTTGTATGGGAAAGCCTATGAGATGAAGAAAGCGTCCAACCTCAAAAGCGGTAAATCCGATAAGTAATCTAAGGTTTTGGAAGAGGCGAGGGAAAGGAATAGGATGTGTTTGCTTCGGGATACCGGTAAAGTACGTCATTGACAATTGCGCGCCTACGTTACTGTAGTGAAAGACTCTCTTTACGAGTGTTTGCCTTTTGTGTGAGCATTTTACCGAGAAGCTGGAATAATAGCTATAAGTTAAGTAAACCGATAAAAGTGAAGGATTTCGTTTTTTAGAAAAAAGGGCAGGATCAGATCAGTCATACGTTAAATACGCGGTGTTGACTTATGTAGAAACCCGAACAAGCTTAGGGAAATAACCGAAATCTAGACTTCATTGAAGGATAAGATCCCGTGTATGCGCATATAGCAGCTAGATTAGTTGAATATAGCGTACTTACTCTTAGGCCTGTTGGGAGGTAGGCAATCGCGGGCCCAGTAGAGTAGGCTTTGCTTGAAGGGAAGGATTCCTGTCAAGAATTGACAAAGAATGGACTGAGTGTTGCCCCGTTCTTAACTTGTCTGTCCTGCCTTCATGGGCAATTGCTTGTTCTAAAGTGGAATACGCTTCAGTAGAAAAATCTTTGATCGTAACGAATTGGAGAAGATCGGGTGCTACGTGAAACAAGGATGCGGTTAAGATCAAATAGGACAAAGGGTAAGCACAAAGATAAGCAGTTCACTCGAAAGTGCAAGTACAGAATTAACGAAGTCGTGTTGGTACAGTAGTGAAAAAGGGTAGTTAGAAGACCACGGCCAGTTAGACTGGATCATCTTTCTTGCTCCGTGTATGAGCAGCAGTCTCGACCGACTGCACTAAGTTTTGACTTGACCCCTTTTTCCAATTGATCCCCAGGTTTGCACCTCTCTCAGCCATTCCGGTACCAGCCGGCGTCCAATACTAGCAAAGTCACCCCCAGACTGACCCTCCGTGAGAGTGCATCCGCAACTCTATTGATTGTGCCCGTCTTTTACTAAATAGTTTACTATAAGCTCACGAATTTGGTCAGCACCTTGTATTGAAGTGGGTGACTCCCCGGTGGATGGATCTTAAAATGAAGAGATTTGTTGATTTGACTAACAAATTACTCGTTCCTTCCACACTTTGAGTGAAAGAATGACCTATATGGCTTTCATTTCACACTCTGGTATTTCAGCATTGATTTACCTGATTTCCTATATTTACCGGACTAGCTGGATTTCACTTGTCATTGGAATTTGGACTCTTTGTAGTTGTTCTTTAGTGGAACATATGGAATTTCAAAACGGAAAGGGAAGAATATTACCTAAAGTGAGCGGACTTTACTACTCCGGATTGACTTTGGATTTGTCTAGCATTTCCGAATAGACGAGTAGAACAGAATTGACTTACGACACTCTCAACTCATATGAGACGGCTAACTTCACTAAGGAAGGAGGTACTCATATGTTTTCGTAGATTAGATAGATTCAATTCAAAAGTTATACTACCCAACCCGCTTTTTCAAACTTACCATTTGCGTAACCTAGCATTCATGATTCACCGAAGATGGTTACCGGGTGGAGTTGGTGAAGCATAGAGATGGAGCCTCCTTTGAAATGGAATGCTTTTTTTTTCATAGCCATAGATTTCGATTTTGAGACGTGCCAAGCGCCAGGCATATAGTGTGGATGGCCCCTTTTAGGGTAGAGTCACATATTTTGTCCTAAAAAAACCCCTACGATAGAGATGTGGGTAGCAGATCACCATCATCTTTGATCAATTTAGTACCGGCATTGCTTTGAGGTTTTACTGAATCCATTCTTTCTGGCTAGCTTATTCATTTCGCAAGTAAAGTGACGTAATATCGTATTCCGGAGTCTTAAAGCGCCAGTTCCCAGTTATGGGCATACTTGTCTATCCGTTCATGTCGATCTGCTTCTCCTTGTTTACAACAACTCCTATCACTTATAAGAATACAAGTTCAAAATAAGATTTCCTTTCCGCTTTGAAATAGTCGTAAGCGAGCTATCTGTTTCAAAGCAACAAATAAGAACTCTAGTCGTGCTATTGCTGTAAGTAAGTTAAGTTCTCCCAGCTCATTTCAGTTTGATTTCTAGCTATCAGCTTGCTCGTATCTGGATTGAGTTATCGAGTCGCCTATAAGAAGGTTCCCAGTCGGTTATCAGCTTTCGTATGCAGTGAGTAACTACCTTTTGAACTCGTAACATTAGTAGTTACTCGTCTGTTACGAACGAAAAGCCTTTCGTGTCTATGGTATTACCAAATAAGAAGACAGAATAAAAGCTAGTTCTAAGATTCCAAGTAAGGAGTCCGGTTGTGAGCTATAAGCATGAAAGTAGTGAACGGGTGTCGTCTCCATGGCATGGTATTAGAAAGCCGTATTCTTTGACGTAGCTTGAATTGATGAGTTGACTTCTCTCTTTTGCTTATGAAGCTTTAGCACCCCCAGGCAGAATGCAAAGAAGAGTTCAAGTGTGGATACAGAATTCAAGCCATAAGCCGTGTATGTCGTTTAGAAAGTATTAGGCTATTGCGTACCGATACTTTAATAAGGGATTTACAGAATCGAAGGCAGAAATTCGATTAGTAGCTTGCTTTCTCGTCTTAGGAGTTTTAGCAAGTAAGATAGAAGCTTCAAAGCTAGCTCTCCTCGCTTTCAAGGAATCACATTCAAGGGGATTCCCTTCATTCATTTTCGAAAGGTGTCAAGTAAATACTTGGGAACGACCAAGAGCCCCTTTTCCAAACTACGAATAAGCAATCCAATCCTGACCTCTTTCTTCATTTTTTGCTTATTGCCCATCCCATCCTGCTATGCTAGTCCTTTCTTTTAACCGAATCCTTGGAAGGAGATCGGCCTAAGCTGCTTGGGTGGTCGGATCCCCAGTAGCCGAAGGCTACCTAACTACAGGACAGACTCGTGACGCTGGTTCGTAGCCTGGGTTGGAAACTAATTGATTGGCTGTTTCAGTTGGATGTAGTCAGAAAGGCGCTTGTAAACCGGCAAAAGAGAATGATCTTTATTCGGCAGCAGGAAGGACAATAAAAGACTTCTCCAAATTACATGATATTGAGGGGCCCGATCAGCATCTACAGTCGATAAATAGGTCTTGAATAATAAGTTTCAACCAGAGATACGGTACTCTCCTGAAGCCCTTTCGAAGGTCTAAAAAGAAGTCAGGAAGCCCTTAGCCTGATCTTTCCACCCAATAGTCTCAAGCTCAATTTTGATGCTTCTTTCATTAAGACCACTCCTTTCAAGGATTACGTTCGGCATACATAGTCTGTGGACCTTCCCTAACTCCCGCGTCAACTTTTATGGTATACAAATTTTCTAAACGAAAACGCTCCGCGCCTTCTTTGCATCATATCATATTCTAACCATAGGTCTTGTGGAGCTAGCAGGAATTTCACTCTAAAAAAGAGTTGAGCTCAGCACTAGGGTGGCGCGGAGGGACTTTTTTCCACCAACCAAACATTAGGACTTTGTCATTAAGACTTTGTCTGCCAATCTTTTTTGACAGTATGCATTGTATTAGTCATGACTCCTTTGCATGGTTCCAACTAGAAATCCCCCATGAACGTAGTGCATTTCCCATGGAAGGTTGAAGTTCAAAACATTATAAAGAGTGCAATAGTTGTTCTAACTTGAAGAGCTTGAGAATGAAAAAAGAATGAGATACTAATAAAATCCTGAATGAAACCTGGCGCGCTGCGTTCAAAAAATGAGAGATAACAAAAATCTGTTGAGTGAACCATAGGAGTAGAGGTTGTAGCAAAGCTCCCTTGTTGACGCCGGAATTCCGACAACCCCTTCTATTTTTTCCACGAATACTAAAACCCCAGTCATCCTAGTATACAAAGCTGTAAATAGCAGACTACTTATAGTCAAAAAAGCCGACAAGGAAGGAAGCTCTTCAATATTGGAAAAACACAATAGAAAAATAGAGAGAACATAACCAGGATCCTTCTAGGGGAGCGCCTGCTTTCCTACATAGCAGTAAATAGTTCACATAAATAGATACTTGCACGCTGAAGATTGAAACGTGCACTAGACAGAAGCGGGAGTACACAGGCAGACGTGAAAGATCACAATAGTCTCCCTGCTCTCAGTGAATCAATCAGATTTGGAAGTCAAAGTTCAATGCCCAAGAGAGAAGAAAAGAGGGCACTCATTAGTAGTCAGCCTTCGCGAAAGGAAATAAAAAGTGCAAGCTGCGATCTTATACTAGAAAGAAGAGTAGTGTTAAGCCGCCCCGGAAAAAGTGCAAAGAAAAAACGTTGGCCTGCGTCGAAAGAAATCACCAAAAAAAGGAATTGACTGAAGAGGTATGTATAGGGACTTCCTTTTCTCACTCTCGAGGAAGCGAGGGGAGAAGAATGCTCTTTCAAAGCTTGCCTTTCCCTCTATCTATGACTTTCAAGTCACATAGCCTGCCTCCTTTTCGCTTGCGTTGGAAAGCGTTGCTCCTAGGGTTCAGAGACCAAAGGTCTGTAGGCTTTTTTACTACCCCAAAACCATATCAAAATAGAGGTCGTCCGGCGGGAATTCCACAACAGGTATGAATACTGGTACAAGGAAGAAGAACGAAGTAGCTCTCTCTCATAGTGGAGGAACTCGATGTAGGGGCACTCTCTAATCTCCGTCTGCCTACCCCTATTACTATGGGCTTTCCTTACACTGGCAACGAACTGTGTCTGGTAGTTTGAGATAGTATTTTGACCCAAGAGCTACAAGTGCTCGACAGAAAAGCGAGTTTCAGTCGCGTTCAAGCCATGGACAAAGAAAGCCTTGCTGCTACGTTTACGTTCAAAGTGGAGTATGGAAAGAGGATAAAAAGACCAAAGAGAAAATACACTTTGACACTCCAGAAAGTCACGTTCCATAGGAAGAAATCTCATAGTTGATAAAGAGAAAAAAGCACACATATTGAGGAAATCAAATCCCATCTTCATCAAGCGACAAATATTACGAATGATAGTTTTCAAGATACACGCTCAAATAATACCTAACTAGAAACTCGAAAAAGAATATTCAAATCACTTTTCTTTTTTCTTTATATATTTCTATTTTCAAAAGACAGGGCTGAAAGCAAGGCGCGAAGCATTTGTTCTCGGCGGTGTCTGAGCAATCCTACTCCAAGACTTTGCTTTGCCCGCCCCTGCCATTCGAAAGCAGCCTCTGACAAGCTTTGTGGGAATTGCCTCAGTAACAATGCATCATTAGTGTTGGTATCAGCACACATGGCTTTGAAATGTGCCAAGTGTTGTTCGGGGGTCCTCAGCATTACCCGTAAACATTCTGAATTTAGGTATCACATATCCTCGGGGGTAAGTGACATAATCCACTTCAGGAGGATATGGACGACCCATTCTCTTAGCCTCTTTTCTCCCCATTCCTCCAAGGGCCTCTAATTGCCGTATTATCATCTGTTGTATATCCTCTGGGGAGAGCACCTTCTGTTTAGAGGTTGCCCCCTTTCGAAAGGATCTGGGCTGCTCTTCTTCTTCAGAGTCACTGGTAGACTCTATCTTCTAACTCGGTGGCACTTTAGCCGGCCCCCTGTTTACTAACTTGCCACTAAGGTTAGCTATCATCCTATCTTTCTCAGCTTCCCTTTCCAGCAACCTCTCAATCATCTCCTCCTGCCTTTGGAACATCTTCTGGAGGCCTTTGAGAAAAAGCTCTTCTTCTTCATCAGCCAGTGTATTTTCGTTGTTCGGAGGTTCGTGAGGAGCTTTAGATTTCTCGCCCTCCCTTTTATCAGATGATATCTCTCCCTTTTTCGAAATATCCTCCTCGTTATCAGGCGTAGGAGGATGTTTCCTCGGGCGCCCTCTAGTGTTCCTTGAAGTGGCTCCTGTGTCCACCATGTTGGCCTCCATGATGTTTCTTGTTAATCCTCCAATTTTGGCTATTGGTGGGTAAGGAGGATCCACATTCAATTCATCATCAATTCTCTCATGATCATCGGCAAACTCCTCTGTCGTGATCATATGTACAACAAATTCAAGGGATTAACTCCTCCCCTTTTCGTCAGCATAGTACACTCTTTTTTGCTTTGAGTGCTCTACTTCGAACATTGGTTTCTTTGAGGCATGAGAATAATAGAGCTTCGTGGCGGGTAACCATATTTGTTTCGTTTTTGGCTGCCCTATCTTAAATGATGGTAATGGGGAATCCATGGTTTTTCCCATATTTGCAAGCTCAACAAGGCGGCCGCCTATGGTCTGAAACAAGCTCCTAGGGCGGAGCAGAAAGACCGAACTAATTCTTCATGTCGAAGCAGACTAGCAGATATTGGGGCGATTGATTTTCCCCCATTTCTCCATTTAGTTTGTTCTGCTAAAGAAGAGGATGAGAGAGAGTTTCGAGTTCGAAGAACCTTGCCAGCGTGAGATCGGATTCTAGCACAACCATGGGATCTGTGCTCAACAGCGGCTAATGGGATTGGATCCTCTGTTGGATGTTGGT
>JAMQYH010001349.1:0-7500 GCA_027562975.1 Rhynchospora breviuscula
TGAACATTTTCCAATTTTTCTGGTGCATTTACCGTTATTGCCTCTGTGAACATAGTAGCTAAATAATCCCACCGTGTTACATAAGGTAGATATTGTATAATTGTTCGGTTTTCCGCTATTTTTTCCATTCCTCTGTGTAAATAGCCCAATATGGGTTCACAATCAATAACATCTTCACCATCGAGAGTAAGGATCAGTCGAAGAACACCATGCATTGATGGGTGGTGAGGACCCATATTGACTATCATGAGATCTTTTCTTGGAACCGGTACAGTCATATCTTTTCCAGTCATATCTTTTCTTCCTGAATTCATTATTCCATGAATTCCTCAAAGTGAGGCTCATCAAAATGAAAAATCGAATACTACTAAATTCCCAAAAAATTCAAACGATGAAATTAACGAGTTTGTGGTTCCCGAATATTCAATTGATCAATTAATTTATTATAACGTACTCGATTTTTCTTTGACAAATAAGCCAGCAACCGTTGGCGTTTTCCCAGAATTTTTCGTAGACCCCTTTCCGATAAAAAATCTTTTTTGTGCAATTCGAAATGGGAAGTAAGCCTCTGTATCTTATTGGTGAAACTGAATACTTGAAATTCAACAGAACCCTTGTTTTTCTTCTTGTGGAATAATGGGAGTGGATGAATTTTGGACCATAAATAACAAAATTTTTCTATCTTTTTTCTTTTTCATGGATGATTTTTCCGATCAGGAAAAATCAAAAAAATCAGAATTATGCCAGTTATTTGAATCTAGTACACACAACAATTTGGATTTATTCATATACTACTTTGTTATTCTATCCAAATCAAATGGAAGATTTGATTTGGATAGAAGGAGATAATCCATTTCTGTATTAAGGAAAAATGTCTTTAAGGACAATTTGAAGAACTCTGCTAATTTCTTGATTCCTATATTGGTATAGGAAATAGACTATTTTCGAATTCTAGATTTTGGATACATATGGATCCTTAACATACTGAAACGACTTCCATTATTCGTATCAAACCAATAGCGATTCATACATAATAAATCTTCTAATCGGTAATTGGGCCAAAGAAAAGATTTGCATTTCACGAATTCATTTGCATCTCTATTAAGTTCCTCCTCATTGAAAACATTGAATAATTGTTTTTTCTTTTTTTTTTTTTTCTTTTTTTTTTTTTTTTTTTCCATCGGATCGCTTTCTATCCCTAATTTTTTTTTTTTCCATCGGATCGCTTTCTATCCCTAACATTCCAATTAGGGTAATTGAAAGAACTTAAAATTCGCAATTCTCGACAACGTCTAGAAGATAGAATATCTTCAGGACGAAGGAAGTCCTGACTTTGATGCTGATTTTGATTGAACAATGAGGTATTGATACTTATCATTTGATAGAAAATGGATTTCCCATCTATTTTCTGACATAGACGAAATTCTTCGAAAATCAGATATTGATCTTCTAACAAAAGGGGGATACTGTCACTGTCACTTTCATCTGTTAATATGTTCATTAGTTCCAAATCCATCTCTTCTTTCTCTATAATGTTGATACTTACTTTTTTTGGATTTCTTCTCCGAGGTATAGGAACCCCCTCTGCCTTTTTCTGGAAATAGTCTTTGAACAGTCTAAGCAGGTGATAGGTCTCGTCTATCCCACTTTTTATTTTTTTCTTGGTTTGGGAGCTATCCAATCTGAATTGGTAAAGGAAAGATTTTTTCAACAAGAAATCAAATTCTGGTATGTCGTTTACTCCTCTGACTTCCTTCTTTTTCTCTTTTTTTTGACTTCCCTGTTCTTCTGGGTCTGGTCCATAACGGACTTCTACTATGAAATCTTCTTCTGCCGTATTGATTTTTTTTGCATTAAACATTTTTCCATCCCGAATAGCTTCCTCAACAGATTCTCTTTCCGTTTTTTCGCCGTCTTTTGTATCTTGATTTTTTGTATCTTTACGAAGATCCAAATCAAAAAGAAGTAATTGGATTGGCGTAATCCATGGTTTCTTCTTATATTCATTTAAAAGTAGTACCAATTCTGGGAAGAACCAAGATCCTATATCGAATCCCAAAACCCTTTCTTCATTCCTTTCTTTCAATTCTTTATTCATTTTCTTCCAATCCAAAAAATCTGCTTTTTGATCTTCTTTTTGATCCGAATCTTCTTGTTGATCCGAATCTTCTTTTTGATCTTTTTTTTGATCCGAATCTTCTTTCTGATCTTTTTTTTGATCCGAATCTTCTTTTTGATCTTTTTTTTGATCCGAATCTTCTTTTTGATCTTTTTTTTGATCCGAATCTTCTTTTTGATCTTTTTTTTGATCCGAATCTTCTTTCTGATCTTTTTTTTGATCCGAATCTTCTTTTTGGACCAGATATCTTTTGGGAAAATTATTTTGGATTCTTTCTTCTTCAGTCTGAGTATTTTGATAACCACCTATCAGTGGATTGACCCACAGTTTCTTGTTATTAGTACAGGTATCTATATTGCTCTTTTTTGTAAGGAGAATTCGACAATCAAAATATTTTCTATCTCGATTTTTCCATGGATAACAAAAACTTTCTACACCTTCTAGATGATCACTAATAGCTATACTGACAAATCGATAAATAGATAAGTCCTTTTTATCTTTATCCCCATAGTTCATATATATATTTGCTAAAAGATCATATCTGTAGTTTTTTTTTAATTTGTCTTTTATACTAAGGAATGAATCAAATCCACAGGAATCAAATGGCATTGAGTCTTTATTTGGAATCATACAATGTTGATTCATTCTATTTCGCCATTCTTGCGGTTCTAATTGGGACCATTTGGTCTGAGATAAATTGTATTGATAATGACCCCTTAACCAGTTTTTCCACAATTGACTCTTAGTCATTTTCTTATGACTTGATTTGGAATCAAATATCCCTCGATAATAATCTTTGATTTGATCCTTAATAAAAGGATAGGTCTCATTATATTGAAGTAAAGATCTAAAGTGATATTTGTTAAGGAATGGGCTTTGTGATAATTTGTAAAATACATATGCTTGGGACAAGGAGGATAAGTCATAATCCATTTTGGAATGATTCTTTTTTTGAGTCCAAAAAAAGTTCATTGTATTTTGATCTCTTTCCTTCCTCCCTTTTTGATTTGTTTTATTCTTGGAAATGAATTTCTTCATTTTTTTTTTTATTGATTCAAAGAAAAGTTGCGAATTTTTCCTAGTCCTAGGAAGGTTGTTAATCATCCATAGCAAGATATTTATGGATGTTTTTTCAATGAAAAATTTGAGAAAATAACCTGATTTGTGTATTAATCGAATACTTTTTCTTTGAAATATCTTCCAAATAGGTTTCTGTGATTCCGGTCTTTTATCATCACAAATGAGAAGTATTTTGTTCTTTTCTTTTGTGATTTCTTCTATGTCATTTCTGATTCTGATTGTGATATCAGAAAAATTTTGCATTTTTCTTTCTATCACTGACTCAATTGTCCAATTCATGGATGGGATTCCAATGGTGGGTTCATCAATAATATTCTTATTGATTTTGGAATCTTTTCCATTTTCAGTCGGTTCATATACTTTTCTTTTTTTTCCTTTGAAAACTTCGAAAAGTAGGAAAGATTTCTTTTTCACTTCTCTCATTTTTTTTAAGAGTTCTTCATAAATGGGTCTAAAAAAGGAAGGTTGCCTTCGGGGAGACCCAAAAGGTACGCGTGTTTCTCTTCCAAAAACTGTTAAAAAACTCGATTTTCTTGCGTGTTCTTTTCTACTTCGCCAAGGTTTCAAACGAAAAGGAAATATAATCTTTATCTGAATACCATCAGTTAACCAATTCTCGGGAAATTGTGTTTCTGATAATGCAACACCAGAATAAGTACATTTAACATGCATTTCTCTATCCCATTCTTTGAAATCCTCATTCCATTCGGGGGATTGGAATAAGACCATCCGGCCAAGATTTTTAGCTATTATCAAAGAAGGTAACACAATTTTTCTTCTAAGAAAAGACTGGGTTAATAACAGACAACCTCTTATTTGTTGAAGGGCCACATCTGCATCCCAAGCTTCTGCTATTGATCGACGTCGTTCTTTTTCGCTCTCTTTTCTTCTCATCTTGCTCTTTTTCTTTTTCTCTACCAAATCTATTTCCTTTGTCTTTTCCTCCTGCAAGATTTTCCGTTCTTGTTTTCTCCCCACCGAATTCCTAAGAATGAAAAAAATCTTTGAAAAGATTTTGAAAAAGATACCAAAAACAGAAAAAAATATTTTTCGAAAAAAAGAAAAAAGCTTGTTTTCTACTCGATCAAAAAAAAGCGGGGAATGTGGATGTGGTTGATACAAGTCCCAAATAACTGTTTTACGTCTTAGAGGACGCATGATTCCTTTGATTACACCTCGAGAATAATCCGGTAGTTGCGAGTAATGTATCAAATTGATCTGTCCTGGTTCCCCGGATTCCTTCGCCTCATCGGATTGCTTCTCCTCATCGGATTGCTTCTCCTCAAGCGGATTCTTCTTAACCTTCTTCCCCTCCTCAAGCAGATCATCCTCATCCATTATATAAATGAGAATATCTCTGAATTTGCGTAAAGAAATTTCCGCGAATTCTCGTGACTTTTCCTTTTGCTTTTCCTGGTCGTCTTTTTGTTTTTCCTTTTCTTCCCCATGTTTGTCCTCATCTTTACTTTCACTCTCTTCTTTTTCCGGCCTTTCTTCCCTCACTTCCATGTCGTCCATAAAGCCACTTAGCCCTTTAGGAAGATCTTTCTTGATTTCCTCGAATTCAATAGGAAAAATATCAAAAAAGCTTCTTCCCCTTTTTGGCATTTTTACGACTTTTTTAGTAGTTGGATCAGTCACTACTAGTGTGTACAACAAGGTTTGCGAACTTTTTTCTACTCGTTCCATCCACCGTAAGCGATCGTAGGCAGACATAAAGTGTTCACTACTTTCTGTTGGACATTCCTGTATTAGGGGTATACTAACACTAATTTTGTCCTTTTTGAATCCTTCAAACACGCTCTTTCGAATTTCGGCTTCCTGTTTGGGATCTTCCATTTTTTTGGATTTTTCCATTTTGTTTCTCGGATCCTTATTATTTACCTTTCCTATGTATCTCATAGGCGGTCTTTCTGATATCCTTATTGGACTACGATTTGGTCCCTTCAAAAGGGGATCCTCCCGTTTCGAAAAGCATTCTTCTTCATTCTCATCATTACATAATCTGACTCTTTTTTCGAGGATATCTAGAGCAAGAAATCCCTCTTTCTCTTCTAGAACTTTGATTCGACTTCTTAATTCATTGATTAAGTTGTACTTTTTTTTTTCATTTCTATAAATCCAAATATAATATAAGTATTTCTGAGATTTTAAGTATTTCTGAGATTTAGAAAATTGATTCAATCTTCTTAATTCAGATAATCTTCTTAATTTATTTACTATTCTTAATTCAGATAATCTTCTTAATTTATTTACTAATCTTAATTTCATTGTTTTCGGATTCAGAAACCAATAAGAATTGACTAAAGCAAGTTGTTTTACTAGCGTGTCCAAAAACTCCTTGAGACCATGTCTATATGTAAAAGATATTCTTTTTTTTCCATCACTTCGACATGTACCAAAATAATATTGCCCCATTTCATTTTGTACAGGAATGTCTTGTACAGCACCCTCGTACAATCGATTCTTTTGGATATACCGTAATGGACGATTCCATCGTCTAGAATCAAAAAGACAAGTAACGAATATTCTTGTAAACCTGAATTTAGTCTTTTCCTGCTCTTCTTGATTTCTAACTAATTGAGTATTCTTCGTGTTGGAAGTTGTTTTTCCATTTCTTTTTTCCAGCCTTTCTTGATTTTTCTCTTTCATCTGCTTTTTTTTTTCTAGTGTTTCGGCTTTTTTTTCTCTCATTCTCTGATCGAGAAAAGGATGGGGTACTTTGCCTAAATAGAAGATAAAGATGACAAAAGAGAAAATACGGAAGACTTCCTCCATAGAAGATATATATGTCCAGTCTATCAGAGTGTACTTCCAATGCAACACAAGACCCTTGTAGTTCTTCGATCTATAAAAATAAAAATAAGTTTGCCGTATGCAGAATAATACCAACCCAAGCCATTTTGTGAAGAAAATTTGACCAATGAACCAAGCACCAAAACTGCTTGTTACAAATAAAATCTTGTTGTTACATCGAAACATATAAATGTTGGCTAATCTAGCTAACGTTGAGCTTGGTAAAATAAAATGATTTAATAATTGAAAAATGACATTACTCAGGAATACACATTGAATGCTGAAATTACGTATGGAATTTCGGGTAGTTAGTCCATATTCATAATCCAAAAAGTCCTCGTCCTTGTACGATGCGAAATGAAAGAAAAGATAAAGTACAACTAAGATAGTTATTGTATGAGGCTGACTCAGTGCTAGATGCAGAGGGAAATAATAAACTGATACGAGCATTATAAGTTGCCCGACAAGAAAACCAGTTGTCGACGCAACATTCCTCTCGCTCCCTTCTTCCATAACCCGAGTTTTAATAAGAAAGAAAAAAGAGGGCCCTATCGAGAATGTGGTTAAAAATCCAAAATAAAGTCCGAATACGACGACCGATTGAGTTGTTTTACTACAAAAAGTTTGGATAATGTTGATGATTATGTTCATTGTTACTCCCTTTTGATTTTTTCGTTTTTGATTTTTTCGTTTTTGATTTTTTCGTTTTTGATTTTTTCGTTTTTTTTTTCTTCATTATAGAATATTTCTTTAACTGATTCTTTCAGGGACTTGATTTGTTACATAAGTCTTAATTTCATATCTCCGAATGTGAAAAGACGTCAAAATATCTTCATATCGCTAATTAGTACTGCATCTTACAAATTGTAACCATATTATAGAATATTTCTTTAACTGATTCTTTCAGGGACTTGATTTGTTACATAAGTCTTAATTTCATATCTCCGAATGTGAAAAGACGTCAAAATATCTTCATATCGCTAATTAGTACTGCATCTTACAAATTGTAACCATATTATAGAATATTTCTTTAACTGATTCTTTCAGGGACTTGATTTGTTACATAAGTCTTAATTTCATATCTCCGAATGTGAAAAGACGTCAAAATATCTTCATATCGCTAATTAGTACTGCATCTTACAAATTGTAACCATATTATAGAATATTTCTTTAACTGATTCTTTCAGGGACTTGATTTGTTACATAAGTCTTAATTTCATATCTCCGAATGTGAAAAGACGTCAAAATATCTTCATATCGCTAATTAGTACTGCATCTTACAAATTGTAACCATATAAGCTACCAAGATGTTTTTCCCTCAAGCGAGTTCCCCACCAACTGTAGCGGCACCGTCTGCTAAAATTTGACCTTTTTGAATACATTGACCTCCCTGAACGCGGGGTTTTTGGTGGATCAAAGTTTTTTTGTTGGAACCTGGATACTTAACTAAAGGAATACTGAAAGTATTCCCATTCCTTGATAAAAAGATCTTGTGATTATCCGTA
>JAMQYH010001349.1:22500-25942 GCA_027562975.1 Rhynchospora breviuscula
GCCTCTCATCCTTCGAGAATCAGAAAGAAGGATCCTTTTTGAGTTTCAATTTTGTCATTTTGAATCCGGGCTCTTCGATCTTCTACTTATTTGTTTGTTCTATTTCCTTTTTTTGATTTCCTTTTTTTCCTGGATTCTTGAATTTCATTTCGATTTTTCTTATTCTATCCCATAGGTATACCCTTTGAATCAATAGAGAACCTTTTCTTCTGTATGAATCTATATTATTCCATTCCAATTTCTTCCGGATACCTCCAAGGAAAATCCCCAATTGAATCCAAAATTGACGGGTTAGTGTAAGCTTATCCATGCGGTTATGCACTCTTGAAATAGGAATCCACTTTCGGAAAGATTCTGGCTTTCGTGCTTTGGTGAGTTGTCCGAGATCCTTTCGATGACCTATGTTGTGTTGAATGAAGGGATATCTATATGATCCGATCGATTGCGGAAAGCCCGCGGTAGCAATGGAACCGGGGAAAGTATCCAGAAAAAAGAGTTCTTTTCTATTATATTAGTATTCGTTTTAGTATAAGTTAGTGATCCCCCTAGTGATGCCGGCTCTGTGAGTCCTTTCTTCCGTAATGAATTTTGAGCACCAGCCCTACACTTTTCCTCTGTGGGCCGAGGAGATAGGGGCTCAGCTCAGCAGGAAGAGGGTTCTACCATGAGAGAAGCACGGGGGTCAACCTGCTTCAAATATACAACATGGATTCTGGCAATCCAATGGAGTTGGACCCTCATGTCGATCCGAATGAATCCGTTTTTCTACTCTGTTTTTCTACTCTGGTTGTTCGCCTAAACAAGAAAGGAATTCTTGTTTAGGCAGTTTATATCATCCATACATAGTGCTTTGATCTAAGATTTCAATTCATGCTTGAACAGTAGCATATGAACTAAGGTCCAAAATATCGAATAAACAAGTGTTTCCACGACTCTACCACCCGGTCAATCCTCTTCCACGCTAGGCCTTTTCCCTTTTTCATGGCCACATATCTTTACGGATAAGGAATGGGAAATCTTTCTTCTGTTCCACAAATCAAATGGCTCATTTCCTCCGGGAAAAGCCATCTCTTTCTCAACAATATTTTGGTCATTTGATCCAATAGCCTTCCGTTAGATAGGAACAGATTTGCTAAATACTGATAACTCTCGAACAGAATATGAGAGGAGAAAGATCCTTTAGATAAGGAACTATTGATTCTAAGTCTTCTTTGCCATCTCTTATGACGAACCAACCTTTCGTAGTGCTTTTCTCCCTTATTGAACCAATGGTCTTCATCTATATATGAAGAAGGATCCTTAGTTAGGTCAGGACTCCTCTCATCGAAATTATCAGATGAAAACAATTCTCGAGGTGAAAGCCAAAAGGACAGGTATATGACTACGAGAAAGAGTGGGTGCGGAGGTTCCCAAATGAATCGGTTTATTATAAAAAAGCTTTGTTCTTTTGAAAATCTCTCTTGTTTCTCGTGCTGAATTGTTTCATTCTGCGAGAACTCCGAATCATTCTCCTCCTCTTGAAGCTGATCTTCCTCAAGATCAAAAGGCCACTTGCCCTGATATGACTCGGCCCAATAAGGAAGTCCCGATTTGATAAGCTTTTTGATATTCTGAATTTCGAGATTATCAAATATATAGCGCCATATTTTAGGAGACCGAACTATTTCTATTTCTATTTGATTTTGATTGAAGAAATCGTTCTCTATCTCTATCTTCTGCGGGTTCACGGCTTCATGCTCTTCTTCAAACTCCGATTCGTCTATTTCTATTTCATTTGTCACTCTACGATAATGGGTAGAAAAAGATTTATGTTGCATCATATCTAACGGATTCTTTGGTTCGGACCGAAGAAGTAATGTCTCACTGCAATTTTTTTCTATCCATGAGGATCCCACCAGAAAGTCTTCTAATTCTAATAGGTTCTGAACTAGCCGAGAATCATTCTCAAGAAATTCAGAAGAAGTGATCCAATTTTTTCCATCGGGTCCGGGTGAAGACCAAAGATCTTGAGTGACCAATCCGGCAGAACAACTCAAAAGATAAAGAAGTATCGTTATTTTCTTCAAATTTGTTTCAAGTTCGACGTACCATTTGTACAAATAAGAATTCCATATTTGATTCCTCGCGATAGGGTCCCGTACATAGATATAGATAGGATCTATGGGGAAATTGCTTAGAAATATATTTTGTGCAAAAACTCTTCCTATCTGATACAAAAGGATCCTATGATCCTGGAACCCTCTTATGTGAGTTTGAAAATTCCAAGTCTGTCTAAAAGAAGCGAATCGAATTGAATTAGTTTCTTCGATTATGGATTTCCTCTGTGTAATACTAATTGATAGGACCTCATTGTTAAGTGCTACAAGATGTTGTACATTCGAACTCATGGTTATAGACCCAAATTTCTTACTATCGAATATTTGATTTTCCAAGCCAAATCCCCTAGTATATGAAAGAATCCGGAAATACCTTCGTTGTTCTGGAATAGTAAGCCTTCGTATCTTAATGAATGTATTGAATTTATTCAGACCTATTAGAGCGGGATCCACTTCTCGGGGAATATGAGTCGAAGCAATAACAATACTATTTCTAGTGAAACATCTTTCACGATCCTTGGAATTGGAAAGAGAGCTCTCTTCTAGATGGAGGGATAAATACCTCAACTCATCCCGATCCAGATCATGAATGTTTGGAATCCATACTATACAAGGAGATATTGTTTTTGCCAAATCGAATTGCACGGTCATATCCAAAAAAAATGGGTCATTGGTAGTTAGCTTATCCCGTGTCATATAGAAAAGTTTCTTATGAAAATTCAGATTCTTATCAATATCGCCACTATCATCAACATCAAAATCATCAACATCAAAAGGAATAGAAGTAATATATTCATCCTTCCATTCTTCCATCTCATCTATATCGAAATATTGATTGGGATCACTAAAATACTCCGCGAATAAATACGGGTACTTGAGCGGATATATCTTAATGAAAGGAAGATAGGAATTTTTCGCTAGGGATTTGACCAAATAGGATCGCCCAATTCCTATAGAACCTAGCACTAAAACACTCCTAGAAGGGTATGGGGCTAAGCGAAGCGAAAAGGGGGTTGGACGAGATGACAAATGAAAAGTCCCCCACGAGGTTATTGTCTCATAATAAGCAAGAAATATCCGTCTTTCCGCTAAACAGGATTTATTGAACTCATAATTCAATAGATCCTTTTGCTGAATTTCAAATAAGTACCGTAAATAATTGGATCCAGGTTGTTCCACCATTTCATAGAAAAGATTATTCTGAGTCAAACTCCATAGAATTTCATTAATCCTTTTTTCTGTACTTAAGGTGCAGAGCTGAACCAAAAATTCTCTTTCTTCATCATCAACCCAATCGTTGTTCGCGACCCAGGATTCTATTTCATCATCGCTGTTCACCACCTTTT
>JAMQYH010001350.1:0-2500 GCA_027562975.1 Rhynchospora breviuscula
AAATAATATTGCCCCATTTCATTTTGTACAGGAATGTCTTGTACAGCACCCTCGTACAATCGATTCTTTTGGATATACCGTAATGGACGATTCCATCGTCTAGAATCAAAAAGACAAGTAACGAATATTCTTGTAAACCTGAATTTAGTCTTTTCCTGCTCTTCTTGATTTCTAACTAATTGAGTATTCTTCGTGTTGGAAGTTGTTTTTCCATTTCTTTTTTCCAGCCTTTCTTGATTTTTCTCTTTCATCTGCTTTTTTTTTTCTAGTGTTTCGGCTTTTTTTTCTCTCATTCTCTGATCGAGAAAAGGATGGGGTACTTTGCCTAAATAGAAGATAAAGATGACAAAAGAGAAAATACGGAAGACTTCCTCCATAGAAGATATATATGTCCAGTCTATCAGAGTGTACTTCCAATGCAACACAAGACCCTTGTAGTTCTTCGATCTATAAAAATAAAAATAAGTTTGCCGTATGCAGAATAATACCAACCCAAGCCATTTTGTGAAGAAAATTTGACCAATGAACCAAGCACCAAAACTGCTTGTTACAAATAAAATCTTGTTGTTACATCGAAACATATAAATGTTGGCTAATCTAGCTAACGTTGAGCTTGGTAAAATAAAATGATTTAATAATTGAAAAATGACATTACTCAGGAATACACATTGAATGCTGAAATTACGTATGGAATTTCGGGTAGTTAGTCCATATTCATAATCCAAAAAGTCCTCGTCCTTGTACGATGCGAAATGAAAGAAAAGATAAAGTACAACTAAGATAGTTATTGTATGAGGCTGACTCAGTGCTAGATGCAGAGGGAAATAATAAACTGATACGAGCATTATAAGTTGCCCGACAAGAAAACCAGTTGTCGACGCAACATTCCTCTCGCTCCCTTCTTCCATAACCCGAGTTTTAATAAGAAAGAAAAAAGAGGGCCCTATCGAGAATGTGGTTAAAAATCCAAAATAAAGTCCGAATACGACGACCGATTGAGTTGTTTTACTACAAAAAGTTTGGATAATGTTGATGATTATGTTCATTGTTACTCCCTTTTGATTTTTTCGTTTTTGATTTTTTCGTTTTTGATTTTTTCGTTTTTGATTTTTTCGTTTTTTTTTTCTTCATTATAGAATATTTCTTTAACTGATTCTTTCAGGGACTTGATTTGTTACATAAGTCTTAATTTCATATCTCCGAATGTGAAAAGACGTCAAAATATCTTCATATCGCTAATTAGTACTGCATCTTACAAATTGTAACCATATTATAGAATATTTCTTTAACTGATTCTTTCAGGGACTTGATTTGTTACATAAGTCTTAATTTCATATCTCCGAATGTGAAAAGACGTCAAAATATCTTCATATCGCTAATTAGTACTGCATCTTACAAATTGTAACCATATTATAGAATATTTCTTTAACTGATTCTTTCAGGGACTTGATTTGTTACATAAGTCTTAATTTCATATCTCCGAATGTGAAAAGACGTCAAAATATCTTCATATCGCTAATTAGTACTGCATCTTACAAATTGTAACCATATTATAGAATATTTCTTTAACTGATTCTTTCAGGGACTTGATTTGTTACATAAGTCTTAATTTCATATCTCCGAATGTGAAAAGACGTCAAAATATCTTCATATCGCTAATTAGTACTGCATCTTACAAATTGTAACCATATAAGCTACCAAGATGTTTTTCCCTCAAGCGAGTTCCCCACCAACTGTAGCGGCACCGTCTGCTAAAATTTGACCTTTTTGAATACATTGACCTCCCTGAACGCGGGGTTTTTGGTGGATCAAAGTTTTTTTGTTGGAACCTGGATACTTAACTAAAGGAATACTGAAAGTATTCCCATTCCTTGATAAAAAGATCTTGTGATTATCCGTAAAAAAGACCTTTCCCTGATGTTCAGAAAATCCGGATACTTTACTTCACTTGAATAAGGAAACGTGTTTGATCATTTGCTATTTCAGGAAATTGGATTCATGTATATTGTATTTCAACAAATTGTTTCTATATATCGTATTTCAAAAAAGAAATGTCCTTTTTCACGAAAAAAACCCCATTAGTTGCTCATTATTCATCGACCCCTAAGATCGATCTAGTAATGATCAAATTTCTATTCTGTTTACTAAATCACATGAAACTTTAATGAACTCCATATATGGATTTTCGCCATAATCTATTTCTATAATGAGATGGATTTTCGCCATAATCTATTTCTATAATGAGATGGATTTTCGCCATAATCTATTTCTAGATTGAGATGAAATGGAAAGAGGCAGAAAAACCGGTTTCGTTCCGAAAAAACGTGAGGATTTGCAAGAAGTATAAATAAATGGGATGGGAATGGATTGATAAGATATTCCCAGAGCAAAATTCTGCGACTTCCTTCCAATTCTAGGATCTTTTCTATAGAAAATATAGATAGATATCCAATGGCAAAATAGATCTGATTTGTACCCCTTCTTGATTCTTTGTAGTTTC
>JAMQYH010001350.1:15000-27138 GCA_027562975.1 Rhynchospora breviuscula
TTTGGAATGGGATATTTACGGAATCCCCATGAATAAATAGGATCAAACCGGATTCCATGATATTTCCATAAGATTCCTATTCTTAAGCAAGCCCCCTCGCTCGGGGGCTTAGCTGATCATGATTTATGTTTTATCTTTCTTTTCCTTTTTGTTTGTTTCGATAAAGATATCGTCCGATTCTCTTTCTATTGATTCTTTTCCGATCGAGATGTATGAATCCATGGACCTATGTAGATCCATAGATCCTGTTCATGAATTAACGAAAATGAGCAAAAGTTCTACTTGCCTCTGCCATTTTATGAGTCTCCTCCTTTTTGCGTATGGCCTTGCCACGTTTTTTTGAAGCAGCATCTATTAATTCGGAACTTAATTGTGAAGCCATACTTGTACCCGAACGCTTTCGGGATGCTTCTAATAACCAACGAATGGCAAGTAATATTCCTTGTGGAAATGGGATTTCAACAGGGACTTTATAAGTCTTTCCGTTTTTTCGTCTTCTTGTTTTTACTCCTAGCTTGGGAGTTACTCTAACTATTGCTTGACGTAAAACATATACTGGATTTTTTTTTGTCTCTTTTTGAATATCTATCCCGGCTCGATAGAAAATTTGATAAGCCAATGATTTTTTTCCGTGTTTCATCATACGGTTAACCAACATGTTAACGACTCGACTACAACAAATTGGATCGAATTTTGCAGTTTTTTTTTTTGCAGTACCTCGACGTGACATGCGCGTGAAAGAGGTTCAAGAATCCGTTTTCTTTTTATAAGGGCTAAAAACGAATCAATTTTTTTTTTTTGGCTTTTTGACCCCATATTGTAGGGTGGATCTCGAAAGATAGGAAAGATCTCCCTCCAAGCCGTACATACGACTTTCGTCGAATACGGCTTTCCACAGAATTCTATATGGATCTATGAGATCGAGTATGAAATTCTGTTTACTCACTTGAGATTGAGTATCCGTTTCCCTCCTTTTCCTGTTAGGATTGGAAATCCTGTATTTTACATATCCATACGATCGAGTCCTTAGGTTTCCGAAATACATAGTTGAATGTCAAAAAAAGTGCTTCGAATCATTGCTATTTGACTCAGACCTGTTCTGAAAAAGTCGAGGTATTTCGAATTGTTTGTTGACACGGACAAAGTAAGGGAAAACCTCTGAAATGATTTTCATATTGGACCCTGGACATATAATAGTTCCGAATCGAATTTCTTTAGAAAGAAGATCTTTTGTCTCATGATAGCCTGCTCCAGTCCCCTTACGAAACTTTCGTTATTGGGTTAGCCATACACTTCACATGTTTCTAGCGATTCACATGGCATCATCAAATGATACAAGTCTTGGATAAGAATCTACAACGCACTAGAACGCCCTTGTTGACGACCCTTTACTCCGACAGCATCTAGGGTTCCTCGAACAATGTGATATTTCACACCGGGTAAATCCTTCACCCTTCCTCCTCTTACTAATACTATAGAATGTTCTTGTAAATTATGGCCAATACCAGGTATATAAGCAGTGATTTCAAATCGAGAGGTTAATCGTACTCTGGCAACTTTACGTAAGGCAGAGTTTGGTTTTTTGGGGTTGATAGTGGAAAAGTTGACAGATAAGTCACCCTTACTGTCACTCTACAGAACCGTACATGAGATTTTCACCTCATACAGCTCCTCGTTCAATTCTTTCGAAGTAATTGGATCCTTTTCTTCGTTCGAGAATTTCTTCCCTTCTGCCACTCCGTTTCGAAGAGTAACTTCGACCAATTCAGTCACGTTTTCATATTCCAATTGAAGACTTTTCATTTATGATCAAAGGAAAAGATTTCTCTTTTACGAAACATATGCGGATCAAATCACGATCTTCTATCTAATAACTCTTTCTCGATAGAAATCCCTTTGCCTCTCATCCTTCGAGAATCAGAAAGAAGGATCCTTTTTGAGTTTCAATTTTGTCATTTTGAATCCGGGCTCTTCGATCTTCTACTTATTTGTTTGTTCTATTTCCTTTTTTTGATTTCCTTTTTTTCCTGGATTCTTGAATTTCATTTCGATTTTTCTTATTCTATCCCATAGGTATACCCTTTGAATCAATAGAGAACCTTTTCTTCTGTATGAATCTATATTATTCCATTCCAATTTCTTCCGGATACCTCCAAGGAAAATCCCCAATTGAATCCAAAATTGACGGGTTAGTGTAAGCTTATCCATGCGGTTATGCACTCTTGAAATAGGAATCCACTTTCGGAAAGATTCTGGCTTTCGTGCTTTGGTGAGTTGTCCGAGATCCTTTCGATGACCTATGTTGTGTTGAATGAAGGGATATCTATATGATCCGATCGATTGCGGAAAGCCCGCGGTAGCAATGGAACCGGGGAAAGTATCCAGAAAAAAGAGTTCTTTTCTATTATATTAGTATTCGTTTTAGTATAAGTTAGTGATCCCCCTAGTGATGCCGGCTCTGTGAGTCCTTTCTTCCGTAATGAATTTTGAGCACCAGCCCTACACTTTTCCTCTGTGGGCCGAGGAGATAGGGGCTCAGCTCAGCAGGAAGAGGGTTCTACCATGAGAGAAGCACGGGGGTCAACCTGCTTCAAATATACAACATGGATTCTGGCAATCCAATGGAGTTGGACCCTCATGTCGATCCGAATGAATCCGTTTTTCTACTCTGTTTTTCTACTCTGGTTGTTCGCCTAAACAAGAAAGGAATTCTTGTTTAGGCAGTTTATATCATCCATACATAGTGCTTTGATCTAAGATTTCAATTCATGCTTGAACAGTAGCATATGAACTAAGGTCCAAAATATCGAATAAACAAGTGTTTCCACGACTCTACCACCCGGTCAATCCTCTTCCACGCTAGGCCTTTTCCCTTTTTCATGGCCACATATCTTTACGGATAAGGAATGGGAAATCTTTCTTCTGTTCCACAAATCAAATGGCTCATTTCCTCCGGGAAAAGCCATCTCTTTCTCAACAATATTTTGGTCATTTGATCCAATAGCCTTCCGTTAGATAGGAACAGATTTGCTAAATACTGATAACTCTCGAACAGAATATGAGAGGAGAAAGATCCTTTAGATAAGGAACTATTGATTCTAAGTCTTCTTTGCCATCTCTTATGACGAACCAACCTTTCGTAGTGCTTTTCTCCCTTATTGAACCAATGGTCTTCATCTATATATGAAGAAGGATCCTTAGTTAGGTCAGGACTCCTCTCATCGAAATTATCAGATGAAAACAATTCTCGAGGTGAAAGCCAAAAGGACAGGTATATGACTACGAGAAAGAGTGGGTGCGGAGGTTCCCAAATGAATCGGTTTATTATAAAAAAGCTTTGTTCTTTTGAAAATCTCTCTTGTTTCTCGTGCTGAATTGTTTCATTCTGCGAGAACTCCGAATCATTCTCCTCCTCTTGAAGCTGATCTTCCTCAAGATCAAAAGGCCACTTGCCCTGAAATGACTCGGCCCAATAAGGAAGTCCCGATTTGATAAGCTTTTTGATATTCTGAATTTCGAGATTATCAAATATATAGCGCCATATTTTAGGAGACCGAACTATTTCTATTTCTATTTGATTTTGATTGAAGAAATCGTTCTCTATCTCTATCTTCTGCGGGTTCACGGCTTCATGCTCTTCTTCAAACTCCGATTCGTCTATTTCTATTTCATTTGTCACTCTACGATAATGGGTAGAAAAAGATTTATGTTGCATCATATCTAACGGATTCTTTGGTTCGGACCGAAGAAGTAATGTCTCACTGCAATTTTTTTCTATCCATGAGGATCCCACCAGAAAGTCTTCTAATTCTAATAGGTTCTGAACTAGCCGAGAATCATTCTCAAGAAATTCAGAAGAAGTGATCCAATTTTTTCCATCGGGTCCGGGTGAAGACCAAAGATCTTGAGTGACCAATCCGGCAGAACAACTCAAAAGATAAAGAAGTATCGTTATTTTCTTCAAATTTGTTTCAAGTTCGACGTACCATTTGTACAAATAAGAATTCCATATTTGATTCCTCGCGATAGGGTCCCGTACATAGATATAGATAGGATCTATGGGGAAATTGCTTAGAAATATATTTTGTGCAAAAACTCTTCCTATCTGATACAAAAGGATCCTATGATCCTGGAACCCTCTTATGTGAGTTTGAAAATTCCAAGTCTGTCTAAAAGAAGCGAATCGAATTGAATTAGTTTCTTCGATTATGGATTTCCTCTGTGTAATACTAATTGATAGGACCTCATTGTTAAGTGCTACAAGATGTTGTACATTCGAACTCATGGTTATAGACCCAAATTTCTTACTATCGAATATTTGATTTTCCAAGCCAAATCCCCTAGTATATGAAAGAATCCGGAAATACCTTCGTTGTTCTGGAATAGTAAGCCTTCGTATCTTAATGAATGTATTGAATTTATTCAGACCTATTAGAGCGGGATCCACTTCTCGGGGAATATGAGTCGAAGCAATAACAATACTATTTCTAGTGAAACATCTTTCACGATCCTTGGAATTGGAAAGAGAGCTCTCTTCTAGATGGAGGGATAAATACCTCAACTCATCCCGATCCAGATCATGAATGTTTGGAATCCATACTATACAAGGAGATATTGTTTTTGCCAAATCGAATTGCACGGTCATATCCAAAAAAAATGGGTCATTGGTAGTTAGCTTATCCCGTGTCATATAGAAAAGTTTCTTATGAAAATTCAGATTCTTATCAATATCGCCACTATCATCAACATCAAAATCATCAACATCAAAAGGAATAGAAGTAATATATTCATCCTTCCATTCTTCCATCTCATCTATATCGAAATATTGATTGGGATCACTAAAATACTCCGCGAATAAATACGGGTACTTGAGCGGATATATCTTAATGAAAGGAAGATAGGAATTTTTCGCTAGGGATTTGACCAAATAGGATCGCCCAATTCCTATAGAACCTAGCACTAAAACACTCCTAGAAGGGTATGGGGCTAAGCGAAGCGAAAAGGGGGTTGGACGAGATGACAAATGAAAAGTCCCCCACGAGGTTATTGTCTCATAATAAGCAAGAAATATCCGTCTTTCCGCTAAACAGGATTTATTGAACTCATAATTCAATAGATCCTTTTGCTGAATTTCAAATAAGTACCGTAAATAATTGGATCCAGGTTGTTCCACCATTTCATAGAAAAGATTATTCTGAGTCAAACTCCATAGAATTTCATTAATCCTTTTTTCTGTACTTAAGGTGCAGAGCTGAACCAAAAATTCTCTTTCTTCATCATCAACCCAATCGTTGTTCGCGACCCAGGATTCTATTTCATCATCGCTGTTCACCACCTTTTTTCTTTTCCTCATCAATGAATAGATCTCTATACTTGTAGGACTTAGATGTCTCGTATTTATCAAAAAAATGATTTGATCGATGAGATTATTTGGGATGAGACTTCTGAGATCACTTATGCGATAGGTGAGATAAGAGATGAGCAAATCGATCCGATTTCGATTCTCAGATTTTTCCTGAAAAAGTAGTAGGTATCCTAGTTCTATCAGAAAATAGAAGAATTTTACTATGTATTCTTCCAGAATAACATAGTATTTTTTCAGAATAACAATAACTCGAAGGGGATTCTCTATAACTCCACAGGGATCATCGAAAATAACTTGAAGGGGATTCTCTAAATTCTCTGACCTGAAAGAAGATATAGGATACCTATCCCGAAGTTTTTGGAACTCCATGATATATGATGGATTTGACCAAGATTTGATCTTTTCAAAGTCTATAAATAACTGACGACAGGTTTTGCAAATTAAGATAAGACCTCTACAAGCGAGATATCCAGCAAAAAAAAGAAGGAAAGGAATTGAAAAGAGGAACTCAGCCGATATCAATGACTTATTCCTATATGAGAATAATGAAAGTGTACAAGAAAGAAAAGGAGAAGACCCATTAAAAGAATCAGTCTTTGTTCGAGACAGATGAGTCTTTTTTCGGAGTAGCTGTACTAAATGAAGATTTGAAATCTTCTTACTTATCAGAGTCCATTTCATAAGAATCTTCTCACTTATCAGAGTCCATTTCATAAGAATCTTCTCAAGAATTACCCATGGTATATCCAGAATATCTTGAATTTTGGATACCACGGTTGGGAATATCAAATAGGAAAAAATCTCGGAAAGGATGAATCTTAGATGTTTGAACCCACTCGTAGTAAAGATCGTTAGCAGCCATTCTTTGTAAATAGTCCATTCTAAGTAAATAATATTTTCTTCAATATTCCCTTCGAAAAGTTTTACAGAAAAAAGGTTTTTTTTATTGATTATTTTGATATGTCTTTTCTTAACGTATTTCTTTTGACTTCGAAAACTAAAAAGACTCCATTTTTCCTTCTTTCCGGATGGTAAAGATTTCTTAGAACATGGATTTGATCCACAGTCCATGTTTGAATTGACACTGAGATACTGATGCAAGTTCTTCATTTTGGAATCAGATCGATTCATATCTGAAAAAGATTGCCAAAAAGTTTTTTCCAATCTAAAAAGGTCCGCGATCGAGGAACTAGCTCTAGAAACGACTGGATCAGATTGAATTGGTCTTAAAAGGTCCGCGATCGAGGAACTAGCTCTAGAAACGACTGGATCGGATTGAATTGCATAAAGAGTTCTTGGAAAAATAAAAGATCTATAGAATCGATTATAGAATTTTTTATACAATTTATACATGAAAGATTTGTACAAGTTCTCTCTTTTGTAGCCACTTTTTGGAAAATCCTGATCCTGAGGTATGTTTATGTCAGATACCCTTGCAGAAAGACTCACAAACAAATGGTTTTTTTGACCGCCAACTATTTTGTTGCGAATAAACGAGATATTGAGGAATTTTCGATATGTAAGATCCTCATTATTGATACGAATTTTTTCCACAAAAAAGGGAAATCTTTTCTTACAAGAGACCCAGAACCAAAAGTGATGTAGATCATTCCAAAATCGAAGTCCATTTGCTTTATAAAAAGAAGATATCATTGAACTTCTATGAAATGCTTTCACGGGATTTAGCCAATTGTCTCGATCATGGGGTATGATGGAGAAATAGGAATCCGTGTTATCAAAGGATTTCCTGCGATTCTTTCTACTATGGAATGAGTCAATCATCCACTTTGATATTTCGTTGAAAAAAAATGGGAATATTCTTTCTTCATTGATCAATAAATTCGATCCTTGGAAAGTATTATGATCGTCCAATCTTTGAGAAGTATTATGATCGTTCAATAAGAAGGGTTTCAATTTCTTCAAAAGAACGATTTGAAGACGTAGTGGTTCGAACGACTTCTCCTGGATCGGATCTTTCAATTCATAAATGTACATCTCAGAACTATGAATGGCGATATTCCCGATATGTACAGAGAATCGGGGATATAACCAGTACAAAAACTTAGGAAAAAAGATAAGTAACTTATGAAAAAAGAGACGGGCCATGGGCAAAAGGACAAGAAATAACTTAGTGAAAGTGAATTCGTATAGGTCGAAAATTTCGGACCAATCAATCGAATCCCAATAACTCGAAAAATCAGTGATATGGAATCGTAATTGATCGAAGACTACTTGAAGCTTCTCCTGTTTCGAAGAGAAATATCCCAGGAAATCTTCCTGGAGATTCTGGAACTCATTCGACCATTTGCTATATGCATCAGGATACCCATTCCTGGATCTCTGGGTTCGACAAATAAGAGGGTCGAACCATTTCTTCTCAATCTTTGCCCAATTTGATAAATGTTGATTGATCGTAGATTTCATCCTAGTTCGATGATTCATACTATCTTTTCCAATGGAATCCTTTTGAATTCCATATTCAAAGTTGCGATCGGATCTATCCATTAGAAAGGATCGATTCGATCCATTTGTGTGGAATATATCATTCAAGGATTTTTTTTGATCCAACCTGTAGGAATCAATAGAAAGGCCAAATCTCCTATAATACACCAGATTCGGCTCCGTTATTGATAGAATGAATCGATTTACCATTTCTGCAAATCGATCTTCTGCATTCGATTTCTCCTTCGGAATCTTAGAATCCCCGGGGGAAATAGGATGAATTGAGACGGTTTTTTGGAAATACCTAATTATTATGAATAAATCAACCAGTTCTTTATGTTCCGATCGCCGCCTGAAGGGGACAAAAGAAACACCCAGTTTTCTCTTCCAAAGAGCCTTCTCTACAGGGGACCTCTCCGTAGGACTCGAACCCAGATAAAGTTCTGACCATCTGTCAGAGAAAAAAGAATGAATGGATCTTGTAGGATTCCCAAGAAATTCTTCGATTTCTTCCGGAAGCAGATTATTATTCATCTGCTTTTCACCTTCCGCGGATAGCCGGGACTTTGAGGAAGATCCAAAAAGACATTTCGGGAATCGACCTGATTCTATCTCTGTTCGTTCCACATTCTCATTTCTAATGGAATCGAAATGATCTATGGATTGATTAGAAGATCCTTTCAATTGGCTCGAATCCTTTCCTTGAATGAGATTCGATCTTGTCGAATCATATTGAATATTGAACAAGATATTCCGTACTTTCCTAACAAACCGATCCTTGTTTCCCAACCACACATTGTCGAACCAAAAATCCGATTCGTGCTGATTCTTCCCCCAACTAACCATCGGATCATCTATATGCCATAACAAAAGAAACTCCAGATGTTTGCTATTATTCTCTTTGAATGAGATCTCAATTCCAGCTACGGTTTCATTACAAAGAAAATCCCCCTTTTTTCCCATCTGGTTTCTCGACCACCATGAACTCCGCATGATACACTTTTTCTTTCTTGGGAGAACCCGAGTAATTTCTTCTCCATCCATAAAACAACTCCCAGAAAAGGTTTTTCCTTTTGGAGGATACAGGAGCGAAATCACAAACCTATGAATATTAGAAGAACAAAAAGATTCTTCCCTAGATCCAACCGAATTCATAGGTATAGGAAGAAACCCCCTCAAATAGATATTTTTTCGTTCAACTAGATTTCGATTTTGAATACGACATAAACAGACCCCTAGTACAAGTAGCATCACGCCCCTTACCACATTTTTGACGACACCATGGACACGTTTTACTCCATTTTGGATCCTGGAATCTCGAGTTATTAAACCTGTGTTGGTTAAATATCGATTGCTTCTTGAACCCCGGGAATTTTTTGAAATTATGATACCCAAAATTCGGGAGTCAAAGAGTCTCATAAAGCGTTCTTGGTCGAAAAAAATGTCTATGAAAGAGTGAGAATTCTTGATCTCTCTTAATATCTCTCTCCAGTCCAAGATCCAGCCGGATATCCAATCATGTGCTCTATTTTTCTTTTTTTTGACCATAAAATTCCTCCTTTTCTTTAAGATTATTAAGATTATTCGAAAAAAAAAACGTTATCCTTATCTGACTACAAGAAGTTTGTACAATGTTGATGATCATTTTGATGTTTTCCTCTTTTTGATTTTTTGGTTTTTGATTTTTTGGTTTTTGATTTTTTGGTTTTTTTTTTCTTCATTATAGAATATTTCTTTAACTGATTCTTTCAGGGCCTTGATTTGTTACATAAGTCTTAATTTCATATCTCCGAATGTGAAAAGACGTCAAAATATCTTCATATCGCTAATTAGTACTGCATCTTACAAATTGTAACCATATTATAGAATATTTCTTTAACTGATTCTTTCAGGGACTTGATTTGTTACATAAGTCTTAATTTCATATCTCCGAATGTGAAAAGACGTCAAAATATCTTCATATCGCTAATTAGTACTGCATCTTACAAATTGTAACCATATAAGCTACCAAGATGTTTTTCCCTCAAGCGAGTTCCCCACCAACTGTAGCGGCACCGTCTGCTAAAATTTGACCTTTTTGAATACATTGACCTCCCTGAACGCGGGGTTTTTGGTGGATCAAAGTTTTTTTGTTGGAACCTGGATACTTAACTAAAGGAATACTGAAAGTATTCCCATTCCTTGATAAAAAGATCTTGTGATTATCCGTAAAAAAGACCTTTCCCTGATGTTCAGAAAATCCGGATACTTTACTTCACTTGAATAAGGAAACGTGAAAATCCATGAATTCCTGCCTTCATTCCTTTTTCTTCTATTTTTTCCACTTCTATTTGATCCATTGGAAGGCTTTTTTGATAGAGTAAGACAGAATGGATTCTGGAACGAAGGGATTGATCATTCGAATGATCAACAAGTTATTATAATAATGCAATCTTCCCGTTGCGTATTGGTACTTATCGGGTATAGAATAGATCTGCTTCTCTTTGTTCTTACGAACAGAGTTGTTCCCTTATTTTGATTTTCAATGGGATGAAATCAAAATGAGCCCTTTCTGATACAGAATCTACTGAAAAAAGGTGAGGTACACAGTATATAGTCTTTTTAGTTTAATGCGATAAAATAAAGTGACATAGTTTCTATTTCTCTTAAGGGGTATTTCCATGGGTTTGCCTTGGTATCGTGTTCATACTGTCGTATTGAATGATCCCGGTCGATTGCTTTCTGTGCATATAATGCACACAGCTCTAGTTGCTGGTTGGGCCGGTTCGATGGCTTTATACGAATTAGCGGTTTTTGATCCCTCTGACCCCGTTCTTAATCCAATGTGTATGATTATGATCATACATCTTTTAGATTATGATGATACCTCTTATGTTAAGCATCCATGGCTGAATGGTTAAAGCACCCAACTCATAATTGGCGAATTCGTAGGTTCAATTCCTACTGGATGCACGCTAATGGGAATGTTCAATAAGTCTATCGGAATTTTCTCTCTATCAATGGGATCTCATCATCTATCCATAACGAATTGGTATAGTATATTCATACCATAACATAGGAAGAGTAAGAACTCGAATCCTGATCAATACTGGGACTCATAGGGAAGAAATTGGAGTTATGGATGGAATCCAATATGGAGTAGTTACAGGAAAAAGTCTTCGGTTATTGGGGAAGAATCAATATACATACTTCTAATGCCGAATCAGGATCAACTAAGACAGAAATCAAGTAAGTATTGGGTTGAACTCTTCTTTGGTGTTAAGGTAATAGCTATGAATAGTCATCGACTACCCCGAAAGGGTAGAAGGGGCCTATTATGGGACATACAATCCATTACAGGCATATGATCATTACGCTTCCACCAGGTTATTCTATTCCACCTCTTCTAGAGATTCTAAAGAAAAGAACTTAAAGAAAAATACTTAATAACACGGCGATACATTTATACAAAACTTCTAGTCCGAGTACACGCAATGGAGCTGTAGACAGTCAAATGAAATCCAATCCACGAAATAATCTGATCTATGGACGGCATCGTTGTAGTAAAGGTCGTAATGCCAGAGGAATCATTACTGCAAAGCATAGAGGGGGGGGTCATAAGCGTCTATACCGTAAAATCGATTTTCGACGGAATCAAAAAGACATATCTGGTAGAATCGTAACCATAGAATACGACCCTAATCGAAATACATACATTTGTCTTATACACTACGGGAATGGTGAGAAGAGATATATTTTACATCCCAGAGGGGCTATAATTGGAGATACCATTGTTTCTGGTGCAGAAGTTCCTATATCAATGGGAAATGCCCTACCTTTGAGTGCGGTTTGAACTATTGATTTACGTAATTGGAAGTAACCAATTAGGTTTACGACAAAACCTAGAAATCGATCACTGATCCAATTGGAGTACCTCTATGGAATAGACCTCAACAGAAAACTGTTGAGTAACGGCAGCAAGTGATTGAGTTCAGTAGTTTCTCATAGAGAATTATTGACTCTAGAGATATGGTAATATGGAGAAAATTGTTTGAAGCACGTACCGAACCGGAAGCGCCTCTTCTTTCAAAGAGAGGAGGACGGGTTATTCACATTTCATTTGATGGTCAGAGGCGAATTGAAAGCTAAGCAGTGGTAATGAAGATCCGCCGAAGAGATGTCTCCTACGTTACCCGTAATATGTGGAAGTATCGACGTAATTTGATAGAGTCATTCGGTCTGAATGCTACATGAAGAACATAAGCCAGATGACGGAACGGAGAGACCTAGGATGTAGAAGATGATAACATGAATGATTCGGCAGATTAGGATTCCTATATATCCACTCATGT
>JAMQYH010001351.1:0-17500 GCA_027562975.1 Rhynchospora breviuscula
AGAGGAACATTACATAAATAATACCATATACGTTACTAAGCATGTTGGTGAGAGAATGTGCACATGAAAGCCTTACTGCATCTCAGACCTTCTATCTTCATACATATAGCCTATCCATACCATGAAAGATTCAAATATTTTGAAGTCCAGGATTTTATTGATAGTGATGTTAAAATGGCGTGTGAATCAATCACCAGGTTTTGCTTTTTATCTCAATTTCTTTGCATAGTTCATAAAAAAAAATGTTTCCCACACACACTGCCTCAATGTGTCAAAATAGGAGTCACAAGAGCTCCAGCTGTAAATAATCACTTCCTAATACATACAAAAGTGAAGGATAACATATGCATATGTTAGCATCTATATGCATCAGTATATAAACAAGTCATGCATACAAAAAAAAAAGATCCTAATGAAAGAAAAACAAACCCGACGAGTAACTACTAATGTTACGAGTTCAAAGAGTAGTTTACGAACGAAAAGCCCGAAACAAACAACATTCATCCAGCGCACACACATTTCATTTTCTCTTCTTTCTCACAGGAGAGGCAATTCTTCTAGAAGTTGATTTATTGCACGCACCCACTTTTCAATATATTCTGAAAAGAGCAGGTGTAGGTGGTACTACTTTGCTTTCCCGCTGGCATGGATCATATATGGTGTTCTCACATCACAGCTAGGCGACTAACATGGCAGAGATTCCTGGAGCAGCAAGTGTTACAGTTCAAAATTACTGAGAACCTAGGCAGGCTACCGGCACGACTTCCTCGGTTGGTACAACTTTTCATTTGTTGGAGTGTGATTGTGTTTCTTTTCTTATCCCATTCTATTCTGCAACTTCCGACCCAGACCCTGATACAGATGTGGTAGTCTTTCTCCACTGCCAAGTTTATTGTCCTTTTATTATGAGGAGCCAGCCAAGGCATGCTACTTTTGATCCAGCCCAGCCTTATCTGTTTTGCTCAATTGGTAGGCCAGATAGGGAGGGAAAAAGAGAACACCAATGACTCCGGCTTTGACTTTCAAAGTAGTCAAGAGTGAGTCAATTCTGTGCAAAACAAGCATAAAGATCAGCTAGCACTTTAGGGAGAACGTTTATGGATCGGTAGTAAAGAAGAGTAGAACAAGTCCACATAAAGCGGCCGGTACATGGTTCTTGGTAAAGTAGGTCAGAGACGAAGTACAGTAGGGAAGATGTGGAACATAGGTCTGGGTATAGGCAAAGGTAGGCGCGTAGCGAAATAGCTCAAGTGGATAAGTTGTGGCTAGGGCCTTGGGGATAGGGTCACTCTGCAGGGATCTTTTATTGCTCACCACCATTGCTTACTTCTTCCTTTCTTTCATATTCTCATATAGGCGTGTCAATGCTTTTCTTTTGAGGAGTAATAATATAGGCAATAGCACTAGGGCAAGCAGGTCCGTCCGCCCATCGATCGATATTATTCTATCTTTTCGTAGAATATCTATCAGTAATAGGCAAAGTCAAGAAAGAGCTCAGTGACAGGTTGTCCTACAAAGCAGCTTAGGCCTGTTAGTGATTTAACGGGCAAGTGACGTCAAGGAGGTAAGAGCACTTTCTTGATTTTAGAGATTTATTCGTTAATGGGCTTTCTCTTTCGTACTCTTTCTATTGATAATGCACTGCATATTTGAAATTATTTACTGGGACTCACTGGACTCCTCCAGTCTCCTGAGGTGTAGAGAAAGAAGGTCTTCCAGGAGTTTGATCAGGTATTTCTACTGCTTCAGCGTTCCTACTCTTTTCTTTCCTATTCTTTCTTATAACTCTGACTTGGCAGCGAGCCAATCCGCTTCTTCCTTTCAATCTGATAGGCGAGGAAGTCAAAAACTCGATATAAGAGGCAGATGGCATATCTTTCATTTCTTAGTGAATAGTTGTAGGTTAGCTCGTTACACTTATCTATTCTAGTAGTCGTGGCGGAGGACATATCATTTATTTCAGATTCATTAGTCGAGAGCTAGTGTCAAGAATGAATAGTATAAGTTCATCTGTAAGCTGTAACGAATGGCGAGGGTCTCTGGTCTCATTAAAGCCAGTCTTTGCGTGCAGCCTTATCTAGGTTTAGCTCTCTCGGGGGAAAATCTAGTAAATTCCACTACTACCTCTCCGCTCTCATCAACTAGTGTATTTGTTTTCATTTCATGAAACTCAGAAATAGTGTCTTTTTTCTTTTTGTTTGGTTGGTTTTGATATTATCAGAAATAGTGTCTTTTTTTGCAATTATATCATATATAGTGTAGTTCTGGTTCTATTAAAGTCTAGAGTAACGTATAACTGGGAAATCAATATCCGGGTAAGAAGCGGGGTGGAGGAATTGGTCAACTCATCAGGCTCATGACCTGAAGACTGCAGGTTCGAATCCTGTCCCCGCACAATGAGATGCTACTTGAAGTCAGGGCGAAAAGAAGGGATTGTGAAGCGGGCTAGCTCAAGGAAGTGTAAATAGTTTGACAACAATATGCTTACGTGTCAAAACGTTACTTTACTAGATAAGTTCATTCTTTATAGTCAGTCGCTTCTGAGGGCGTGGCCTACCTAGGAAGCCCCTACCTATTATTGTCAAGTGCAAAGAATTCAAGAAAGCATTGATTTTGGCTTCAACAACCGACGATCTATCTGTCTTTCCGGACAGTGAAGTTTGATAAGATCAATGCGGCAATAGACATAGTATATATTATTCTCAGTCCCAGTCGCTTGGGTTTCAGCAAAAGAGGTTGATTCCTATATCGAGGATGTTGTTTCTTTGTACTGTTTCGATGTATTGTACTGTTTCGATGTATAATTACCTATTTATTTGACTCCTAATTGAAAAAGTATATCCGATCTACTCCTAAATATGAAAAGTCATTCCACTGGCTTTTGGAAAAGGACAAGCCCTTTCTTTCTACTGCAATATTTTTGGTGCCTACTTTGATTTCTTTATGCTAGTATACCGGGAGACCCCAGTTCCACACACGAGTGTTTCTCCCCATTCTGCGTACCAAAGTGGTATAGTCGCAGCCCTTCGCCACTCTAGACGATGAGCCTCAACGTAGGCACCCCAATGCTAGATTGCTTACTAGCTCTTTTCGCTCGCAACATTAGTAGTTACTCGCTGGGTTGTATTTTGGAGATTTCGGACCTTTAGTTGAACGCAGATCTTGTCATCCTGTACTTTTTTTCTTTTGATGCCATCCTCGGCATGCTTGAAAACGTATAAGGCGAATGTGTATTGTTTACGAAAGAAAAGTGGTGACCTCAAAGAAGAAGAAAATCAAATGTTTATATAACAAGGTGTGCTCCTCTCGGTTCTCTTTCTTTTGAAAAGTACTACAATCCGTCTTTTGACTACGTTTGCCAACGGTCTTTTTTGAGGAAAGTCAAGAGAAAATGCATTCATTAGAGTAGCTGCTTTCCTTCCTATATTAGAGAATTCGTTCCTAACTAATTCCAGGTGCTTCCTTATGGACCCAGATAGGTATGGATCCCGACCTGGTGGAGGTGGCACATACTCCTATTATTGGTGAGTAGCCTAAGGGCGATAGTGGAGATCTCACATCTGTGCGTGCTAGTTGGGCAGTCAAGTAAGAATACTAATGAATAGTGGAGTTCAACCTGCTCAACAACCTGTAGTGGAACAGCTGTAGATCGTTCAGTTGGGCATGTTAGTTGTCCTTTTGGGTTGAACGAATAGGAGGAAAGGGCTAATGTTGCGAGTGGCATCCTTTTCACAAGAGACGAAACTCAAACCCAAGGAAAGCACTAAAAGCTAGTTAATGGTACCGGGTCTCCTTTGTCGGATATGAACAAGTGCTTGCTTACTTCTGCCTTGGAATAGAACCGGTTGAGAAGGCCAAATTGACTCCATTGGTGAACCCCCATACCCCATAACCTGCTACCAAAGTCAATATGGAGGTAGTGGCCCCGTGCTTCGCTTTACGGGTCCAGAGAGGGCTAAGACGAATAGGAAGGGCCGTGGCTTAGCCTCTGAAAGAGGGGACAATTAGAATGCTCGAGGAGATACCTGAGTATTGGAAAAGCATGCCTATGCAGAGAACCTTCTTCTATTCTTTCTGTGGTTCAATAAATGGTTGAACTAGTGGAGTAGCTTCCTTGCGTGCTTCCTTCGACTTCTCTTTAGTTGCTTTCTTGGCTCAAAGAAAGTATTGGTAGGGGTTACGAAGATCTAGGTAGGGCTATCTAATAGCTATAGTAATAGCAGCATTATAGTAATAGCAGGATGGTGCGTCGAACTAAAATCAAAGAATGAGAATCTCCGTCTTCAGCGTAAAGACTCCTCTATACTACATACGAAATGATTTTGACCTTCTTCGCTAACTTAAGAGCTCGCTGCATCCAGGCGCGAAGCGTGGTGGAAACTGATAGGCAAGTCTTCCCTCACCTCTCCTCCGGGGAAGACGCCTAATATTTCTAATGCGTTCACAGGTAAGTCGGATATCACTCATTGTGACTGATGCAAATTCCTCTTTCAACGACTTCGAATGCTATTTACATATCCAATTGTTAGCGATGTAATTACAATTTCCATAACCACAGTACTGACACCAAGCTCGATGAGAATTTGGGAAATTGATTCAATTAATTGCCTAATTCCAACATTACAGTAGATCGTATTTAGACTCTCTAGCTAAACGAATAGTAAAACAGAAATATTACAAGTAGGCTCAATGCCTTGCTCAAAAGTAGCAAATAAAGAAGTTGCAGTTACGAGAGTAGAGAGGGAAAGGGCTAGAGTGGAGTAGATGAGCTAGGTCTTGAAAGAAGTAGAAAGAGGGACTGTTTGCGCAGGTAAGAGAATGTGGGCCTTTAGCTTGTTCAATGGCTTCTCCCTTCCTCCACTCTTTTCTCTGGGATCCGTGATCAAAGGCATAGACGGATATTGTTCCAGCTGACTCCAACAATTACGTAGGTGAAGATGTGACTGCAGAAAGCCCAGCAGCACGGATGGATCGCTTGGTTGAGGCGCTGCTTACGTTAGACGGAAAGGCAGGAAAAGTGGATTTTGGCGATACTGAACACTGATAACATATCCCCCCGGGGCGATGTAACGCAACTCCCTCATATCTCCCCTACCGTTACTGGGGCGAAGTTTCTTTTCAGGCGAGTCCCTGACGTCAAGACAGATCGATTCAAAAGTGAATCAAAGATGATGGTTCAAAAGTTTTCTCAAAGATTGATCTAAGGTCTGGATAGTATCAAATCAGAATGAGACCAGAAGACATACCAAAAACTGCCTTCAGAACCCATGAGGGTCATTATGAATACACTGTGATGCCATTTGGCCTCACAAATGCTCCAGCTACTTTCCAGGCCCTCATGAACAAAGTGTTTAAGCCTTACTTGAGGAAATTTGCCCTTGTCTTCTTTGATGATATTCTGGTATTCAGCTCAGACACTGAGCAGCATATTCCACACTTAACAGCAGTGTTTGAATTGATGAATGCCCACCAGCTCTATGCAAAGAGGTCTAAGTGTGCTTTTGGGTTGCATGAAATTGAATACCTTGGCCATGTCATCTCTCACAAGGGAGTAGCCACTGATTCTAAGAAAATTGAAGCCATGTCTAACTGGCCCAGACCGCAAAATGTGAGAGATCTCCGGGGTTTCCTTGGTCTCACTGGTTACTACAGAAAATTCATCAAAAACTATGGAATCATCAGTAAACCACTTACTGAACAGCTTAAGAAGAACTCATTCAAGTGGAATGAAGAGGCTGAAGCAGCTTTCCACCAATTGAAACAAGCCATGATACAAGCTCCTGTCCTTGCCATGCCTGACTTCAGCAAACCATTCACAGTAGAGACTTATGCTTGTGACAAGGGAATAGGAGCAGTTTTGATGCAAGAAGGGAGGCCCTTGGCTTTTATCAGCAAGAGTTTGGGTGTCAAATCAGGGGGACTGTCAACCTATGAAAAGGAACTACTTGCACTTCTAACTGCAGTCATAGAATGAAAGGAAGGAAGTAGCGAGAGCTACAGCGATAGGAGAAAAAAGAAAGCATTAGCATTCAGATAGGCGGGGAATAGTTGATCCAAGCAAAGAAGGCTTTTGTAAAGGATGTAGATTTGATCAGTTTATGAAAAGTATTCTACAGCGCAACATGTGGCATTGTGTGGTTCCAGGCACGCACCTACCCTTAGTTCTTCAGCTCTCACTGGGAAGACCATGCCCCGAGTTTTACTAGGTACTCCAGATTAGCACCAGCCTGTGTCAAGATGAAGGTCACAACTCTTCCTATGTATCTTATGAAAGACAAGGAACATGTCATAACAAATTGATTCATTTTCCCTTACTTATTAGGCCTTTCCTATCTGTACAGGTACCGATATAGGCCTTTTTTGTCACGTAGGCCGGGTAGCACAACAGCACTGAATCAAACTGTTCTTATGCGAGCTCTGTTTATGGTGAACTAGCTTTCATGGAGTGGTGAACACACATTGGAAACTACACGTCTTTGTTTTAGGTTGAAACGCTTTCTTATCCGAGAAACGTCTTACTTTTCTCGATGAGCTCCGCCAATATGTACTGGTCACAAGCCCAGCCAGACAAGGACATCGGAGTGTTAACCAAAAAGCCGACATAGAGAAGAAAAGGGACTCGACTTCTCTCGATTTTTTCCAATTCCCCGACAAAGAAGCAAGGGGAATATATTCCAGCAGTACGAGGCAAAAGCCGTATAGCTAACGCACGCGCTGCCCGCTAGGACAAATCGCCAAGAGAATACTGTCTTGTGAACCATTCGCCGACAATGCCAAATGAGGTTTGCAGGTTAAGTTCCCATTTGGGTTTATGGGATTGTCCTACTTCATTCATTATAGTAATTTCCTTACGCGGAACAAGTATGACGTGGAACCGCTCTCCAAGTTCGAGCACGCACATGAATGAGAAAGACAAGGAGAAAAGGGATATTCCAGCATGGAAGAAAAAGAAGTCAAAAGTCCAACTAACAAGCACCGGCGCGTTCTTGATGGAAGAGTGCACGTAAGGAGCCGAAAAAAGATGATTTCACGCCTATCCATCTCGGCTGCAAACTTTCCATAAGAGGGCTTTCTTCTAGATCGATACTTCTTCCTCATACTGTCCCGGATATCAAGAGGATAGATAGCTTTAATGATGAAAATGCAAAGAAAAAGAACGAGGTTAATCTGATCCCAGACTGCCTTGCCATTGTCGTCATTCAAGGACCTGACTTTAGGCTTTCGGGGGTCTCATCTAGGGTTAGGCTCTTCTTTGCAATGGAGAGGCTGGACTGGAGAGAACGCATCTTTTTCTGCCGGACTTCCTCCATGGATCGCATCTTGTGCTCGTATTCTGACCACCGGCCTTCGTATTGGGTAAGTCTTTGGTGGAGCAAATCATTTTCCTCTTCTTTATCGTGTAGTGCTGCCTCAGGTATCAATGTGATCAATTGAAGAGGAAGGAGAAAGACACGAAAGAAAGAATTGAACTCTTCTTTTGAAGTGAGATTTAGAAACCAAATGATTCGAATGTGTCGCTTAACGAATTGAATTTCTTTAGCAGCTACAACGGAAAAAAACACCCAAGGTTGTACAAAATCCCGAATACTTTACTTAATGATAACTCCGAGTAGTGATGCCCAGTCCGAGGATTGAATCGATGTACGGGGAATTACCAGACGGATTGAAGTGGGTGCAAACCCGGCATTGAACATATGAGAGGATTACCAACCAGATTTTACGGAGTGCGGCTCCGAGAGCTGTGCCCAGTACTGAACTTTCCCAATTGATTGATTTAGGGCATTTTAATAGATTGACTTGATTCGGCTCGTGTTGATTCAGAAGTAAGTAACTCACTGGGTTAAAGTCGGCGCACCGTATCTGGTGGGGTATCCCCTCTTTTTAGTAGCGAGCTGGATTCGAACCAGCGCTTGATTGTAAGCACAGTTTTCCTTCTGTTCGCTACTGTCTCAAGAAATTCCATTGAAGTTCTCACTCTCGGCTTTCAAGAAAGAAGGGCCTTTTTTCTTAATTCGAAATAACAATGCCCGCCCTAATGCTTGGCAGCAAACGCAAAGGTAGTACTCTTCTCTCGCCTAGTGAGCTTTTACTTACTCCAATATATAGATAGTCCGTCCTAGCTAAATGGAATATGAGTGAATTGATCTTCTTTATGCAGCGACGTTAATTAGCCGCCTTCTTTGAAGACGAAGGGACATGCTTTTCTTTCTGGCCATACTCATCATCTATATCTTGAAGCATGCCATGCTACCATTCGTCCCGAGTCTCCAAGAGCTCTAAGATATTATTCCCCCAGTTAAGTGGTTTTTTCCACGTAGCTTTTCTCCTGCTATGAGACTGACTTGAAAGTCAAAAAGCATCTATCTGAAAATCTCCTTGTCCCACTCCACTGATACTTTCCCGCACGCACCAAACCGCCGTACGCTGTCGTAATAGCTTCTCCAACGTATCCAACGCACTGGGTGTTCATTCTATAGGAAGGAACAGGTCTATTGAAAATGGGATAAGTGAAGCCCGAGTACAGGTGGATATCTGGCCCCATAGAAGTATTGGCTCCGTTGAATCTCAGATATAGCATTCCTATTTCTTTGTGCTACGCCCTTGTTTTTTTCATCACTGAAATGCAGAGGCCGGAGGTTAGTGCTTACCTGCAGTCCACATATGTAGTGGTGCTGGGTCGCCCCTTCCTTCGATTGCTGAATAGCGCCTCTTCTTCTTGCTTTGTGGAGTCTCCAGCCTGAAATGAGTCTAGTTTGATTGATAAAGCAATTACGTACGCCGCTTTCCCAATGAACACAATCAAAGAGAGTTCCCCTCTATATGAGTATATGAGGCGCGGATTCCACTGAAACCAAAACGCACTATATATGAGAAACCCCAAAGAAAAGGAAAGGAAAATAGGCACGTGAGTAGGTGGTTGATGTGTATGCTCAGTCACAAGGCTTGTTAGCTGCGACGGTAGGTAAGCAAGGCAAGATCAAAGCTTGGTTAGGCACAAGAGATGAGTAATTCTAACAAAGGGGTAAGCTACTACTGGGCATCTGGATGGATAGCGGCGGTAACCAAAGCAAGGGCTACGCTTTCGAGGTTTAGTAATCGAAATATGCGTGTGAGGGCAAATACGAGATATGCATGACAACAAGGTAGAGGTAAGTTACCGGAATAGCCAGTAGTTGGTTCACGGGATGGATGCATGTGAGGTAGAGTCAAGTATAGCAGGAGCTGATAGCCATTTGTGAATCCTAGTGCTCATACTGAAGTAGAAGGTAGGAGTAAAACAAGACAAGCAGCGCATGGTGGTCGTGAAGCAAGAAACATATTACTCTAGGCAGTTCCGGGAGGGAAGGTTGCCAAGTTCTCTTTGCCGTTAGGACCGGTCTGAAAGTGCAAGACTAGTTCTCTCTCCGCCGCCCAATGAGAAGCCTTTTCAGTTATACCGAAAGTGAGCAAGCAAAACTGAGATTAACGGGTTTAGGATGGACGGGGGAATCCTAAGAAAAAAAGGAGCCAGCACATACAGAAACAAACGAACGAGCAAGCGATACTTGTCCGACCGACTTCAACGTTTTATTAGTTGGATTCGTGCCAGGAAGGTAAGTCCCTGCTAATTCCCTTGTCCGAACAGCTAACCGACTTTCTTTTTGTAAGAACTCCGCTTCTTTCCAAGAAAATATTATTCAGCAGAATATGGTCCTAATCCGAGTTTACACGAGCCAGATAAGAAAATTGAGACTTTGTAACAACGAGGTACGGCGTGAGACTATCTCTTTGAAATACTAGCCTAACTATGCAACATAGATATAAAGGTACGAAACACTAGCTTCTTCAACTCCTCGTACCCGCGAAAGAAACCATAAACCTAAAGAACTTGCCTCATATAACTTGAATTCGGTGCTGCCTTTCTTGCTTATCAAGTTACGCTATGAAGACGGGGAAGTTGGGTGGGCATAGAGAAAAAACAATATTCTTTTGATTCGAGAAACACAAAGAAAGAATCTGGCTTTCACGTTCATTCCTGGACTCGTAGACAGCTATACTTGTGCAGGAGAGTAGGCTTTGAAGCTTGACCGACCGAGCGGAACGTCAGTGAAGCAAGCCCATTCAAGTTACACGTCAGTGAAGTTACGCGAACGGAACGATAGTAAGTTAACGTCTCTGGCTCGTTCCATTCAGTCACTCGCTGCTAAAGAACCCAGAAAATAATAAATGATAAGAAAGCCAAACTCCACTATATATGGTAATATGAGTTAGTACCAACTACAGTTTTTTCGAGCTAGAGTGGCAAGGAACACAAGTGAAACGAGTAAGATTAGTGGAACGTGTTGCCGAGCGTCGGGTTGAAAACGCCATTAGTATTAGTGAAACGAGTTCAAATTATCTTATCCGTCTTGTTAAGAACATTTGATGTTACATTCTCCGCAGACATGGGAGTGCTTGGGTACTTTTCCCTAGAGAGTACGCGCGAGCATTCAAAACGTAGTAGCGAGCAAGCGATTGAGGGGAGCCATCCGTGGAGAAGATTGTTGTAAAAGGCAGTACGCGAGGCAGCCGAATAAGTTACATCTAAAGCGTGAGAGAAATCCAGACTATTTCAAATGCTAGGAAAGCGACATCGACAAACGAGACAGCCTATTAAGAAGTTGACCTTATTTATTAGAGGATAGCCACCTCTTTCTCCAGTCAACCTTCATGGGACCTCGCTGTGCCAGCCAATCCAGGCCTAGTATGAGGTCAGAACCCTGCACATCCAGTAATCTGAGATCACTCTTCAAATCAATGCCTTGTATGCCAAACTGCGCCCCTTTACAGAGAATCTGTCACTATCTTTTCACCATTTGCCACCATCACACACATAGGGGTAGTTTTGGAAATGTGAAATTCAGTGCCTTGCAAGATGGCCGGGGCAACAAAACTAGGAGTGGAACTGCTATCTATAAGTGCATAGATTGGAGTGTTTCCGAGCTAGCGCCCTGGATTTTCATGGAAAAACGTGAGTGGGGGTTCCCGTATGTAGCATGCATGCATCGAAACCAATCCTTCTTCAGCTTCCACAATCTCCTCAGGCACATGGCCATAGAAGGGAAGTAAGGAAGAGTATACGGATAAGATATAAGTCAAGGTGGGGCTAAGACCTATAAGTCAACGACTGAGGTTATAAGGGGAGTATTTTGGAATGCTGCTGTATTTTCTTTCGAAACCATTGAGTCGTAAATGACCTATTTAGTTAAGGATGAAATATTGATTGACTTTCCATTATACCCTTCTTCCAGCGAAGTGCTTTAACTCTCTGACATCTACCCTCTCTTCCAATCAAGTATCTAGAGAAGGTAGCGAGCCTTTTGAGGTATGGCCTGATAGCGCCATATAGTCTTGACCCGAATGCTTGAATTTCTGACCTCACTGGTCTCAAATAAATAGACTCTCCTATCCTCTTAAGGTTATCTATGCCCTCATACATTGATTGCTATACAGAATTGAGCATAAAGTACTTGAATATTGAGAATTATTCTGAGGCTGAGAGAGCAAGTAACTTAATGAAGCAAGACTTCGAAGAAAAGGAGAGAATAAGTGTTTCAAGTCGTAGTTGATAAAGTATCAAGTAGAGAAGTTCTTCCTAGCTTCTTTTCCAGCAAGAAAACGTAAACATTCAATACCACCCACATCTATTGCTTCGGTGATCTTACGTATTGACTAGAGCTTTCCTACTTCACATAACTTCAAGGCATCCATAGACATATCAATTCCAAAAAAGATTGGGAATACACGGGGTGATCTAAAAGGACTCGACACAAAGGTCAAAGCATTTCCACTATATTACTACTTCCTATCCTAAGCTTAAAGGCTTGACTCATCCTACACTTAACTAACTATATTATTCTTTACTAAACAGGCTATTAGCCGGCACAACACTCCTTTGAAGGCATAGCTCAAAGACGCATTCGACTTTCGCTTTCGAACATATATTACTGGCCTCTAACCAAGATTGACCGATACGCTCATTAGGGAACTTAGGCACTCGGAGAACCTACGAAGACAGGATAGTCAGCAACGGGTTACACCGAGAGAAATCTCTAACAACTCACTGAACACTCTACTTTCCACTGGGCTCTATTTTCCACTTCTCACTACAAATATTAAGCTATAACGGGTTGCGAATCCTAAGAGAATAGAAGCTATACATAAATACTTACTAGGCTACTTTGGGCTACTGATTCTACTGCTACTGATCTTCAAACATTTGACACACCTAGGCTCATTGAGAGGCTTACTTACTAGTCCACTAATAATGATTGGGACTAAGAACTCTCATACACTTCAGACTATATAGAAAAAGGTCAATCCTTCACATAAACACTGATTGAAACAGCTTACGAGTTAGCTTACTCCTGACTAAGGATAAAGCTGAAAAGGCAATTTCGCATATACGAATTTACCAGTGCGTCTGCTTTTTTGAGCTGTACCTCGAAGAAGCCCAAGAGTGATGAAGGTTCCACGCTCGTAAGGCTTTTCTCATATCGAATTATGACAAGCTCGCTCACATCCGAATGCGCACTCAACTCCTCCTAAAACATAGACCCAGCTCTCCTCACAGGAAAAACTCTCCCAAACTACCAGTCATGATGTCCCATGGGAGTAAAATGCTTCTAGAGCAAAAGTGTGCAGTACAGGATTTCATTCAGTACTATCTACCTTTACTTTACTTATATGATATATGAATGCTTCTGGGTCTACACCGTTGGCTCCGACTTGAACGGATTAATGAAAAGGAAATGCTGACCTGGGGGCAGGCATATCTTGCCCCACCTATATAATTGCTACTTTGAACATAATGGCTACTATATAATTGCTACTTTGAACCAGTCTCTTCGGTCTGACTGACCCTTTGTACCATCAAGATCCAGAACAAGCAAAATAGTCAATCCACCACTTAGGATAGTAACCTGTAGACAAGCCCACCTAGTATCTCATTAAATGCATTGTCAGGGGCCGGCCCGCCGCCCGGATCATAAACTGGCAAACTGCAGGAGAAGCGTATAAAAGAAAACCTGGATCTCAATACCCACTTTCAAAGTGGACTAAAATAAACACAGCATAGGATAATACTACAACCAGGTGCGTAATTCAGACATATACAGACACAAGAATATACATACACAAGGTTTTCTATAAGAACTCTTTTTCAGAACCGGTGCATAAGAAGGTATGCCGGTGGATAAGAAGGCATTGGAGAAAAGGGGAACGCACTCCTTTGTATTGCTTCTTTTGCCTACCTATACCGGGTTGGTCCAAAATAGGAGAAATCAAGTGTGGGCTCGCTAAGCTTGTCAGTTTGTTCACGAATACGTGCAGATGAAAGTATGCGGCACAGATAGATGGAGATTCCCACTCTTATCTACTTACTCAATCTATTATTATCTAATATGAAATGAAACCCAATCGGAGGAATTTGGCCGGTAAGCGCGACTGACACATTTTACGCATAGATGGTTTGATCCTGTACTCAAATGGTATTTTACTTAGTATTTCACAGTGGGGATGGAGACTGTTCAAGAGCACGCATCCGTTCCGTCTTGGCGCCTTGGTTCTACCAACAAAAGGCAGAAGTGGAATGTTTAGCAGTTAGCCCTTCCTTCCTTTGAGACCGTGCTAGAGGAAAAGCAGAGAGACCGCTGCTGAACGAATACAGAATAGAATGAATGCTGAGTGCATATTCCGTTACAGATCAACTATGTCTTGAACTCAAAGCAATGCTCGCTCTTTCTTTAGTTGGGTGGAAGGTTTGTTGGTTTCACTATCATCTGGGATCTTAGGATCTGCTAATCTAGGCGAAAACACTTGTTGGCTGGTAATGAATAAGGGCAATTTGGTGTTATTTTTTGTTTCAGTTTCATGGTGTTATTTTATCTTTCAAAAGGTGTGTGTGTAACTACGAGTATTGTCGGAATGGCTATGCGGTAAATAATTCCTAGTGTATGCTTGTCGGAATGGCTATGAGGTCAATATTTTGGAGTTTATGCCTATCAATATAACCATACTTGAGTGTGTGCCCTAGCCATGGTGTATAGGATAAAGGCGAATAGCGTTACGTCAACCCAGAAGGAAAGAATGCCCAATCTTTCACCTGTGTCTATAACTAACATATTTGTGGAGAACAAAAGGTCGGTCGAGTGTGCTACAATGATTTCTTGAATGAGAGGAGGCAAGTTATAGCGGTGCATTCTGAACGAATGAGATCTCCACTTTCGCTTTATGTTAGAAACCGCGGACAAGCAAGCACATCTTGGTGAATACGAATCTTTATGCTGCCCCATCCTCACTGCCTTTTCCTGACCCCTTGACCTTTCAAGTATAAGAGAGCCCTTTCCCTCCAAACGTTCTTCTATACATGAAGAATCACCCCTGTTCTTAAGGCCCCAACTTGAATGCACCACTTACTTCTATACGACCTGCACCCCATCCCACGAAACATAACACTATTTGGAATGCACTTCCATCCTTAAGGAAAGCTTACTATGAAGACTGACCATGCCGCCGTAACCCTATTGATTGATCGAAAAAAAAGCTTGGGCAACTTTGACATATTTACTGGGCGACTTACTTACACATATTTACATATCGAGTTTAGCTGCTTTCTTGTCTAGCTTGAAAAGAGAATTGGAATTTAGGCTCGCTCGATGGAAAGAAAACACGTGGAGTTCGTTCGCCTCTTTAACCAGCTATGTGAACCAATCCACAAAGACAGGGTGGTGTTACGTATCCAAATACTACTATACATTTACAGGTTCAATAACAAATTGGACCAGCAGCTTCGATGAGGGGAGGCTTTAATGACATCTTCTTTTATGTTTAGAAGTGCACCGTTGGCATATTAACCATTCTTTCATAGATCTTGTGGCTTCACTACAAAAGAACAAACGAAAAAAGAGAAATAGAGAGCACGACCATAGGTGTATCAAATTTGAGCCCTTGGGGCCGGAAAAAAGGCAGAAAAATAGGTTTCTACTTCGGTAGGCAAAAGAGCAGATGCTAGGAAGAAGTGATGCACTTTAACAACTTCAACTAGATACTTCTTCTCAGTCGTACGCAGCTCTGGTGGACAAAAGCAGGGGAACCCGGACCGGGGGTTTGACAAATGGCGGGCCCCACCCACAAGCGAGGAACCTAGAATGTTACGAGCGAAAGATACACTGCCAATGTTACGAGCGAAAAAGCAATACGCTTCGGCTTGGTAATTCTCGATAGTAGTAATTCGAGTATTTTATGATGGGTTGTACCAGTTTTGCATTTTGCCTTCCACCCATGGGAAAAACCTTTCAACCTACTTTTATATACATAAGCCGACCTTGTCAATTTACTTTTTGTTTCCGCCCTTCGGGCAAAACCTTAACAGGCTATTTTACTACATAGGGGAACACGGCATTTTGCATTTTCCTTTCCAGCCGTGTGGAAAAGTAATAAAGCCGAGTTTACGAGGGAAGCGGCCGCGCTTTTCAAAAAAGCAGTCCAGCCATATGCAAAACCTATAAAGCGGATTTTAGGATAGAGGCGGCGCCTACTTTTTTCAAAAAGTAGTCCGCCCTACCGGCAAAAGTACTCAAGGCAGTTTTAGCATAGAGCCCGGAACTCTTTTCCACTTTTTGATGCAAGCCGTATGCAAAAGTACTACTTTTTGACTAAAACCGGCAAGCTCGTTAGAGGGAAAACCAGAAGTATGCCAAAAAACACGGTGTTTGAGAATTTTGCAAGAAATTGGCAAGCTCCTTAGATAGAAAATCCAATTATGCCATTTTTCCCGGTGTTTCATGCAAAAGTCAAAAACGAGGACTGTTTTGTTCCTTTCCATCCCATTATGCCATTTTGACCGGGGTTTACTACTTCCTTGGAATACCCTTGATTACCGACATTTTGGGCATCTCAACTAGACCTATACCCAGCCATAGATGGAAAGACAGTCGTTTGTACATCACCGTACAAATGTAGGAGCGAAAGCAGGCTGGCTTTGAAGGAGATAGTATAAGGGGACAGTCTTAGAGCTGCTAGTATTAGATAGAGCACCTGCCCCTAGGGACTACATGGGCATTTCATACGGGAAGTCAACTACCAATTACTGCATTATACGAGTGCATTTTCTTAGTCAAGAGTGCCTTGCCTACAGTGGGACGGAATCATAAGCGTAACTAGGCGGGAATACATCATAAGCAGAACCTTTTACAGAACCACATCTGTCGGATCTAGAAAATAGAAATACAATCACTTATAGAAATACCTTCACTGTGGGACCAGCGGGCTTGAATCAAACTGCGACTCGCTTACGTTTCATATACTCAAATGATATAAAGCACTCTAGCGAGCACACTGCTTTCCTATTACGCGACTAAGCAGCCCCGTGGGAACAGAACGAATTCCTCCCTGCGCCTAAAAGCATTATTGTTGTAGCCTACTACGCCTAAAAGCAGTTTTTTGTAGTAGAGAGGGAGCGTAGCCAAAGCCAAAGGCGCAGGCGGAGCGAGCGAGGAGCGATAAAAGACCTGAAAAGGGGGTTTCAGGATCCCTCCCCCCCGGATCATGCCCAATAATAGAAAAAGACCCTTGCTTTATTAGGTGCATTCTCCTTCCCTATTTTCGAATCCAGTTCAGAGCGTTTCTTTACTGGCGAAGATAAAGCATTAATTAGTAGACTATGATCTAAGAACCTCTCGCCCACAGCTGTGATAGAATATGCAAGAGTTTGGGTACGGGGATAAATGCCATATCCATCCTTTTCCAGTAAGCCACTCTAAGTAAGTGTGAGTTGATTATAGTAAGAAATCCAAAGTAACCCCGTCCAGTAACTAAGGCATGAAGGAAGGAGGCAGAAGGGTATGGCGGCACAATGATCGTATGTGAGCAATAGAATATGTACGCGCTAAGAAGGAAAAACCGGAGAAAATTGTGAAGAGATGCGACTCGCCTGCTTAAGCATTAGTTTCGTTTCAGTATCCTCACCGGATCGCAGCACCCTCTTTGGTTGATTGCTTACGCTCCATAAGAAGAACAGAGCCCTTTACTTTAATAGGTAGATGCCAAGTTAGTTGAAATAGCACTCGCCTACCTTCCAATTCCAAATCAAATAGATGGTGTATTTCAAAGCAAATAAAGGCGGTACGGCCGCAGCCTAAGTTTGATCGCTTACGTCCCTAGGTCTTGTAGCTGGAGTAGGGCAAGGGGTAAGCAAAGAAGTGAAAGACTGCCAGTAAGTATTTCTATACTCCTTTCTACTCTCTTGGCGGTGCTGCTGTACTTTAACCAAAGGAAGTTTGTTTTCTCCTCGCCTACCTAAAGCTTGGTTCCCGTATGCCGGGAGTCAAGAAAGAAGAATCCCATACATATAGTAAAGTACGGGTATCTATGGCCAATGTCAAGAGGCGCTTTAAGGGAGGTCAGCCTAGTCAAAAGTACCCAGCTAGAAATCGTACAATCCAGTCAGTAGTAGGAGTAGTAGAAAAGGCGTATCACGGAA
>JAMQYH010001352.1:0-28421 GCA_027562975.1 Rhynchospora breviuscula
GCCCAAGCACGCTTAACTGCGGAGTTCTGATGGGATCCGGTGCTTTAGTGCTGGTATGATCGCATCCGATAAGATAGGAGCGATGGCGGTTAGAAAAGCCTTCGTGTAATTTTTTAATTATTTTCTCGAATTATTTATTTTTCTTTTATTTTTTGTGACAAATACGTGTTGTAAATTTTACGGGCAGTATAAAAAAATTAACAGCTAAAACTCAAACCAAAATAAATAAACAAAAATGTTAAAACATAAGTAAATATATATATTATTTTTGAAAATAAATAACAAAAGGGATGCAACACAGGGACTTCCCAGGAGGTCACCCATCCTAGTACTACTCCTGCCCAAGCACGCTTAACTGCGGAGTTCTGATGGGATCCGGTGCTTTAGTGCTGGTATGATCGCATCCGATAAGATAGGAGCGATGGCGGTAGAAAAGCCTTCGTGTAATTTTTTAATTATTTTCTCGAATTATTTATTTTTCTTTTATTTTTTGTGACAAATACGTGTTGTAAATTTACGGGCAGTATAAAAAAATTAACAGCTAAAACTCAAACCAAAATAAATAAACAAAAATGTTTAAAACATAAGTAAATATATATATTATTTTTGAAAAATAAATAACAAAAGGGATGCAACACAGGGACTTCCCAGGAGGTCACCCATCCTAGTACTACTCCTGCCCAAGCACGCTTAACTGCGGAGTTCTGATGGGATCCGGTGCTTTAGTGCTGGTATGATCGCATCCGATAAGATAGGAGCGATGGCGGTAGAAAAGCCTTCGTGTAATTTTTTAATTATTTTCTCGAATTATTTATTTTTCTTTTATTTTTTGTGACAAATACGTGTTGTAAATTTACGGGCAGTATAAAAAAATTAACAGCTAAAACTCAAACCAAAATAAATAAACAAAAATGTTAAAACATAAGTAAATATATATATTATTTTTGAAAAATAAATAACAAAAGGGATGCAACACAGGGACTTCCCAGGAGGTCACCCATCCTAGTACTACTCCTGCCCAAGCACGCTTAACTGCGGAGTTCTGATGGGATCCGGTGCTTTAGTGCTGGTATGATCGCATCCGATAAGATAGGAGCGATGGCGGTAGAAAAGCCTTCGTGTAATTTTTTAATTATTTTCTCGAATTATTTATTTTTCTTTTATTTTTTGTGACAAATACGTGTTGTAAATTTACGGGCAGTATAAAAAAATTAACAGCTAAAACTCAAACCAAAATAAATAAACAAAAATGTTAAAACATAAGTAAATATATATATTATTTTTGAAAAATAAATAACAAAAGGGATGCAACACAGGGACTTCCCAGGAGGTCACCCATCCTAGTACTACTCCTGCCCAAGCACGCTTAACTGCGGAGTTCTGATGGGATCCGGTGCTTTAGTGCTGGTATGATCGCATCCGATAAGATAGGAGCGATGGCGGTAGAAAAGCCTTCGTGTAATTTTTTAATTATTTTCTCGAATTATTTATTTTTCTTTTATTTTTTGTGACAAATACGTGTTGTAAATTTACGGGCAGTATAAAAAAATTAACAGCTAAAACTCAAACCAAAATAAATAAACAAAAATGTTAAAACATAAGTAAATATATATATTATTTTTGAAAAATAAATAACAAAAGGGATGCAACACAGGGACTTCCCAGGAGGTCACCCATCCTAGTACTACTCCTGCCCAAGCACGCTTAACTGCGGAGTTCTGATGGGATCCGGTGCTTTAGTGCTGGTATGATCGCATCCGATAAGATAGGAGCGATGGCGGTAGAAAAGCCTTCGTGTAATTTTTTAATTATTTTCTCGAATTATTTATTTTTCTTTTATTTTTTGTGACAAATACGTGTTGTAAATTTACGGGCAGTATAAAAAAATTAACAGCTAAAACTCAAACCAAAATAAATAAACAAAAATGTTAAAACATAAGTAAATATATATATTATTTTTGAAAAATAAATAACAAAAGGGATGCAACACAGGGACTTCCCAGGAGGTCACCCATCCTAGTACTACTCCTGCCCAAGCACGCTTAACTGCGGAGTTCTGATGGGATCCGGTGCTTTAGTGCTGGTATGATCGCATCCGATAAGATAGGAGCGATGGCGGTAGAAAAGCCTTCGTGTAATTTTTTAATTATTTTCTCGAATTATTTATTTTTCTTTTATTTTTTGTGACAAATACGTGTTGTAAATTTACGGGCAGTATAAAAAAATTAACAGCTAAAACTCAAACCAAAATAAATAAACAAAAATGTTAAAACATAAGTAAATATATATATTATTTTTGAAAAATAAATAACAAAAGGGATGCAACACAGGGACTTCCCAGGAGGTCACCCATCCTAGTACTACTCCTGCCCAAGCACGCTTAACTGCGGAGTTCTGATGGGATCCGGTGCTTTAGTGCTGGTATGATCGCATCCGATAAGATAGGAGCGATGGCGGTAGAAAAGCCTTCGTGTAATTTTTTAATTATTTTCTCGAATTATTTATTTTTCTTTTATTTTTTGTGACAAATACGTGTTGTAAATTTACGGGCAGTATAAAAAAATTAACAGCTAAAACTCAAACCAAAATAAATAAACAAAAATGTTAAAACATAAGTAAATATATATATTATTTTTGAAAAATAAATAACAAAAGGGATGCAACACAGGGACTTCCCAGGAGGTCACCCATCCTAGTACTACTCCTGCCCAAGCACGCTTAACTGCGGAGTTCTGATGGGATCCGGTGCTTTAGTGCTGGTATGATCGCATCCGATAAGATAGGAGCGATGGCGGTAGAAAAGCCTTCGTGTAATTTTTTAATTATTTTCTCGAATTATTTATTTTTCTTTTATTTTTTGTGACAAATACGTGTTGTAAATTTACGGGCAGTATAAAAAAATTAACAGCTAAAACTCAAACCAAAATAAATAAACAAAAATGTTAAAACATAAGTAAATATATATATTATTTTTGAAAAATAAATAACAAAAGGGATGCAACACAGGGACTTCCCAGGAGGTCACCCATCCTAGTACTACTCCTGCCCAAGCACGCTTAACTGCGGAGTTCTGATGGGATCCGGTGCTTTAGTGCTGGTATGATCGCATCCGATAAGATAGGAGCGATGGCGGTAGAAAAGCCTTCGTGTAATTTTTTAATTATTTTCTCGAATTATTTATTTTTCTTTTATTTTTTGTGACAAATACGTGTTGTAAATTTACGGGCAGTATAAAAAAATTAACAGCTAAAACTCAAACCAAAATAAATAAACAAAAATGTTAAAACATAAGTAAATATATATATTATTTTTGAAAAATAAATAACAAAAGGGATGCAACACAGGGACTTCCCAGGAGGTCACCCATCCTAGTACTACTCCTGCCCAAGCACGCTTAACTGCGGAGTTCTGATGGGATCCGGTGCTTTAGTGCTGGTATGATCGCATCCGATAAGATAGGAGCGATGGCGGTAGAAAAGCCTTCGTGTAATTTTTTAATTATTTTCTCGAATTATTTATTTTTCTTTTATTTTTTGTGACAAATACGTGTTGTAAATTTACGGGCAGTATAAAAAAATTAACAGCTAAAACTCAAACCAAAATAAATAAACAAAAATGTTAAAACATAAGTAAATATATATATTATTTTTGAAAAATAAATAACAAAAGGGATGCAACACAGGGACTTCCCAGGAGGTCACCCATCCTAGTACTACTCCTGCCCAAGCACGCTTAACTGCGGAGTTCTGATGGGATCCGGTGCTTTAGTGCTGGTATGATCGCATCCGATAAGATAGGAGCGATGGCGGTAGAAAAGCCTTCGTGTAATTTTTTAATTATTTTCTCGAATTATTTATTTTTCTTTTATTTTTTGTGACAAATACGTGTTGTAAATTTACGGGCAGTATAAAAAAATTAACAGCTAAAACTCAAACCAAAATAAATAAACAAAAATGTTAAAACATAAGTAAATATATATATTATTTTTGAAAAATAAATAACAAAAGGGATGCAACACAGGGACTTCCCAGGAGGTCACCCATCCTAGTACTACTCCTGCCCAAGCACGCTTAACTGCGGAGTTCTGATGGGATCCGGTGCTTTAGTGCTGGTATGATCGCATCCGATAAGATAGGAGCGATGGCGGTAGAAAAGCCTTCGTGTAATTTTTTAATTATTTTCTCGAATTATTTATTTTTCTTTTATTTTTTGTGACAAATACGTGTTGTAAATTTACGGGCAGTATAAAAAAATTAACAGCTAAAACTCAAACCAAAATAAATAAACAAAAATGTTAAAACATAAGTAAATATATATATTATTTTTGAAAAATAAATAACAAAAGGGATGCAACACAGGGACTTCCCAGGAGGTCACCCATCCTAGTACTACTCCTGCCCAAGCACGCTTAACTGCGGAGTTCTGATGGGATCCGGTGCTTTAGTGCTGGTATGATCGCATCCGATAAGATAGGAGCGATGGCGGTAGAAAAGCCTTCGTGTAATTTTTTAATTATTTTCTCGAATTATTTATTTTTCTTTTATTTTTTGTGACAAATACGTGTTGTAAATTTACGGGCAGTATAAAAAAATTAACAGCTAAAACTCAAACCAAAATAAATAAACAAAAATGTTAAAACATAAGTAAATATATATATTATTTTTGAAAAATAAATAACAAAAGGGATGCAACACAGGGACTTCCCAGGAGGTCACCCATCCTAGTACTACTCCTGCCCAAGCACGCTTAACTGCGGAGTTCTGATGGGATCCGGTGCTTTAGTGCTGGTATGATCGCATCCGATAAGATAGGAGCGATGGCGGTAGAAAAGCCTTCGTGTAATTTTTTAATTATTTTCTCGAATTATTTATTTTTCTTTTATTTTTTGTGACAAATACGTGTTGTAAATTTACGGGCAGTATAAAAAAATTAACAGCTAAAACTCAAACCAAAATAAATAAACAAAAATGTTAAAACATAAGTAAATATATATATTATTTTTGAAAAATAAATAACAAAAGGGATGCAACACAGGGACTTCCCAGGAGGTCACCCATCCTAGTACTACTCCTGCCCAAGCACGCTTAACTGCGGAGTTCTGATGGGATCCGGTGCTTTAGTGCTGGTATGATCGCATCCGATAAGATAGGAGCGATGGCGGTAGAAAAGCCTTCGTGTAATTTTTTAATTATTTTCTCGAATTATTTATTTTTCTTTTATTTTTTGTGACAAATACGTGTTGTAAATTTACGGGCAGTATAAAAAAATTAACAGCTAAAACTCAAACCAAAATAAATAAACAAAAATGTTAAAACATAAGTAAATATATATATTATTTTTGAAAAATAAATAACAAAAGGGATGCAACACAGGGACTTCCCAGGAGGTCACCCATCCTAGTACTACTCCTGCCCAAGCACGCTTAACTGCGGAGTTCTGATGGGATCCGGTGCTTTAGTGCTGGTATGATCGCATCCGATAAGATAGGAGCGATGGCGGTAGAAAAGCCTTCGTGTAATTTTTTAATTATTTTCTCGAATTATTTATTTTTCTTTTATTTTTTGTGACAAATACGTGTTGTAAATTTACGGGCAGTATAAAAAAATTAACAGCTAAAACTCAAACCAAAATAAATAAACAAAAATGTTAAAACATAAGTAAATATATATATTATTTTTGAAAAATAAATAACAAAAGGGATGCAACACAGGGACTTCCCAGGAGGTCACCCATCCTAGTACTACTCCTGCCCAAGCACGCTTAACTGCGGAGTTCTGATGGGATCCGGTGCTTTAGTGCTGGTATGATCGCATCCGATAAGATAGGAGCGATGGCGGTAGAAAAGCCTTCGTGTAATTTTTTAATTATTTTCTCGAATTATTTATTTTTCTTTTATTTTTTGTGACAAATACGTGTTGTAAATTTACGGGCAGTATAAAAAAATTAACAGCTAAAACTCAAACCAAAATAAATAAACAAAAATGTTAAAACATAAGTAAATATATATATTATTTTTGAAAAATAAATAACAAAAGGGATGCAACACAGGGACTTCCCAGGAGGTCACCCATCCTAGTACTACTCCTGCCCAAGCACGCTTAACTGCGGAGTTCTGATGGGATCCGGTGCTTTAGTGCTGGTATGATCGCATCCGATAAGATAGGAGCGATGGCGGTAGAAAAGCCTTCGTGTAATTTTTTAATTATTTTCTCGAATTATTTATTTTTCTTTTATTTTTTGTGACAAATACGTGTTGTAAATTTACGGGCAGTATAAAAAAATTAACAGCTAAAACTCAAACCAAAATAAATAAACAAAAATGTTAAAACATAAGTAAATATATATATTATTTTTGAAAAATAAATAACAAAAGGGATGCAACACAGGGACTTCCCAGGAGGTCACCCATCCTAGTACTACTCCTGCCCAAGCACGCTTAACTGCGGAGTTCTGATGGGATCCGGTGCTTTAGTGCTGGTATGATCGCATCCGATAAGATAGGAGCGATGGCGGTAGAAAAGCCTTCGTGTAATTTTTTAATTATTTTCTCGAATTATTTATTTTTCTTTTATTTTTTGTGACAAATACGTGTTGTAAATTTACGGGCAGTATAAAAAAATTAACAGCTAAAACTCAAACCAAAATAAATAAACAAAAATGTTAAAACATAAGTAAATATATATATTATTTTTGAAAAATAAATAACAAAAGGGATGCAACACAGGGACTTCCCAGGAGGTCACCCATCCTAGTACTACTCCTGCCCAAGCACGCTTAACTGCGGAGTTCTGATGGGATCCGGTGCTTTAGTGCTGGTATGATCGCATCCGATAAGATAGGAGCGATGGCGGTAGAAAAGCCTTCGTGTAATTTTTTAATTATTTTCTCGAATTATTTATTTTTCTTTTATTTTTTGTGACAAATACGTGTTGTAAATTTACGGGCAGTATAAAAAAATTAACAGCTAAAACTCAAACCAAAATAAATAAATAAAAATGTTAAAACATAAGTAAATATATATATTATTTTTGAAAAATAAATAACAAAAGGGATGCAACACAGGGACTTCCCAGGAGGTCACCCATCCTAGTACTACTCCTGCCCAAGCACGCTTAACTGCGGAGTTCTGATGGGATCCGGTGCTTTAGTGCTGGTATGATCGCATCCGATAAGATAGGAGCGATGGCGGTAGAAAAGCCTTCGTGTAATTTTTTAATTATTTTCTCGAATTATTTATTTTTCTTTTATTTTTTGTGACAAATACGTGTTGTAAATTTACGGGCAGTATAAAAAAATTAACAGCTAAAACTCAAACCAAAATAAATAAATAAAAATGTTAAAACATAAGTAAATATATATATTATTTTTGAAAAATAAATAACAAAAGGGATGCAACACAGGGACTTCCCAGGAGGTCACCCATCCTAGTACTACTCCTGCCCAAGCACGCTTAACTGCGGAGTTCTGATGGGATCCGGTGCTTTAGTGCTGGTATGATCGCATCCGATAAGATAGGAGCGATGGCGGTAGAAAAGCCTTCGTGTAATTTTTTAATTATTTTCTCGAATTATTTATTTTTCTTTTATTTTTTGTGACAAATACGTGTTGTAAATTTACGGGCAGTATAAAAAAATTAACAGCTAAAACTCAAACCAAAATAAATAAATAAAAATGTTAAAACATAAGTAAATATATATATTATTTTTGAAAAATAAATAACAAAAGGGATGCAACACAGGGACTTCCCAGGAGGTCACCCATCCTAGTACTACTCCTGCCCAAGCACGCTTAACTGCGGAGTTCTGATGGGATCCGGTGCTTTAGTGCTGGTATGATCGCATCCGATAAGATAGGAGCGATGGCGGTAGAAAAGCCTTCGTGTAATTTTTTAATTATTTTCTCGAATTATTTATTTTTCTTTTATTTTTTGTGACAAATACGTGTTGTAAATTTACGGGCAGTATAAAAAAATTAACAGCTAAAACTCAAACCAAAATAAATAAATAAAAATGTTAAAACATAAGTAAATATATATATTATTTTTGAAAAATAAATAACAAAAGGGATGCAACACAGGGACTTCCCAGGAGGTCACCCATCCTAGTACTACTCCTGCCCAAGCACGCTTAACTGCGGAGTTCTGATGGGATCCGGTGCTTTAGTGCTGGTATGATCGCATCCGATAAGATAGGAGCGATGGCGGTAGAAAAGCCTTCGTGTAATTTTTTAATTATTTTCTCGAATTATTTATTTTTCTTTTATTTTTTGTGACAAATACGTGTTGTAAATTTACGGGCAGTATAAAAAAATTAACAGCTAAAACTCAAACCAAAATAAATAAATAAAAATGTTAAAACATAAGTAAATATATATATTATTTTTGAAAAATAAATAACAAAAGGGATGCAACACAGGGACTTCCCAGGAGGTCACCCATCCTAGTACTACTCCTGCCCAAGCACGCTTAACTGCGGAGTTCTGATGGGATCCGGTGCTTTAGTGCTGGTATGATCGCATCCGATAAGATAGGAGCGATGGCGGTAGAAAAGCCTTCGTGTAATTTTTTAATTATTTTCTCGAATTATTTATTTTTCTTTTATTTTTTGTGACAAATACGTGTTGTAAATTTACGGGCAGTATAAAAAAATTAACAGCTAAAACTCAAACCAAAATAAATAAATAAAAATGTTAAAACATAAGTAAATATATATATTATTTTTGAAAAATAAATAACAAAAGGGATGCAACACAGGGACTTCCCAGGAGGTCACCCATCCTAGTACTACTCCTGCCCAAGCACGCTTAACTGCGGAGTTCTGATGGGATCCGGTGCTTTAGTGCTGGTATGATCGCATCCGATAAGATAGGAGCGATGGCGGTAGAAAAGCCTTCGTGTAATTTTTTAATTATTTTCTCGAATTATTTATTTTTCTTTTATTTTTTGTGACAAATACGTGTTGTAAATTTACGGGCAGTATAAAAAAATTAACAGCTAAAACTCAAACCAAAATAAATAAATAAAAATGTTAAAACATAAGTAAATATATATATTATTTTTGAAAAATAAATAACAAAAGGGATGCAACACAGGGACTTCCCAGGAGGTCACCCATCCTAGTACTACTCCTGCCCAAGCACGCTTAACTGCGGAGTTCTGATGGGATCCGGTGCTTTAGTGCTGGTATGATCGCATCCGATAAGATAGGAGCGATGGCGGTAGAAAAGCCTTCGTGTAATTTTTTAATTATTTTCTCGAATTATTTATTTTTCTTTTATTTTTTGTGACAAATACGTGTTGTAAATTTACGGGCAGTATAAAAAAATTAACAGCTAAAACTCAAACCAAAATAAATAAATAAAAATGTTAAAACATAAGTAAATATATATATTATTTTTGAAAAATAAATAACAAAAGGGATGCAACACAGGGACTTCCCAGGAGGTCACCCATCCTAGTACTACTCCTGCCCAAGCACGCTTAACTGCGGAGTTCTGATGGGATCCGGTGCTTTAGTGCTGGTATGATCGCATCCGATAAGATAGGAGCGATGGCGGTAGAAAAGCCTTCGTGTAATTTTTTAATTATTTTCTCGAATTATTTATTTTTCTTTTATTTTTTGTGACAAATACGTGTTGTAAATTTACGGGCAGTATAAAAAAATTAACAGCTAAAACTCAAACCAAAATAAATAAATAAAAATGTTAAAACATAAGTAAATATATATATTATTTTTGAAAAATAAATAACAAAAGGGATGCAACACAGGGACTTCCCAGGAGGTCACCCATCCTAGTACTACTCCTGCCCAAGCACGCTTAACTGCGGAGTTCTGATGGGATCCGGTGCTTTAGTGCTGGTATGATCGCATCCGATAAGATAGGAGCGATGGCGGTAGAAAAGCCTTCGTGTAATTTTTTAATTATTTTCTCGAATTATTTATTTTTCTTTTATTTTTTGTGACAAATACGTGTTGTAAATTTACGGGCAGTATAAAAAAATTAACAGCTAAAACTCAAACCAAAATAAATAAATAAAAATGTTAAAACATAAGTAAATATATATATTATTTTTGAAAAATAAATAACAAAAGGGATGCAACACAGGGACTTCCCAGGAGGTCACCCATCCTAGTACTACTCCTGCCCAAGCACGCTTAACTGCGGAGTTCTGATGGGATCCGGTGCTTTAGTGCTGGTATGATCGCATCCGATAAGATAGGAGCGATGGCGGTAGAAAAGCCTTCGTGTAATTTTTTAATTATTTTCTCGAATTATTTATTTTTCTTTTATTTTTTGTGACAAATACGTGTTGTAAATTTACGGGCAGTATAAAAAAATTAACAGCTAAAACTCAAACCAAAATAAATAAATAAAAATGTTAAAACATAAGTAAATATATATATTATTTTTGAAAAATAAATAACAAAAGGGATGCAACACAGGGACTTCCCAGGAGGTCACCCATCCTAGTACTACTCCTGCCCAAGCACGCTTAACTGCGGAGTTCTGATGGGATCCGGTGCTTTAGTGCTGGTATGATCGCATCCGATAAGATAGGAGCGATGGCGGTAGAAAAGCCTTCGTGTAATTTTTTAATTATTTTCTCGAATTATTTATTTTTCTTTTATTTTTTGTGACAAATACGTGTTGTAAATTTACGGGCAGTATAAAAAAATTAACAGCTAAAACTCAAACCAAAATAAATAAATAAAAATGTTAAAACATAAGTAAATATATATATTATTTTTGAAAAATAAATAACAAAAGGGATGCAACACAGGGACTTCCCAGGAGGTCACCCATCCTAGTACTACTCCTGCCCAAGCACGCTTAACTGCGGAGTTCTGATGGGATCCGGTGCTTTAGTGCTGGTATGATCGCATCCGATAAGATAGGAGCGATGGCGGTAGAAAAGCCTTCGTGTAATTTTTTAATTATTTTCTCGAATTATTTATTTTTCTTTTATTTTTTGTGACAAATACGTGTTGTAAATTTACGGGCAGTATAAAAAAATTAACAGCTAAAACTCAAACCAAAATAAATAAATAAAAATGTTAAAACATAAGTAAATATATATATTATTTTTGAAAAATAAATAACAAAAGGGATGCAACACAGGGACTTCCCAGGAGGTCACCCATCCTAGTACTACTCCTGCCCAAGCACGCTTAACTGCGGAGTTCTGATGGGATCCGGTGCTTTAGTGCTGGTATGATCGCATCCGATAAGATAGGAGCGATGGCGGTAGAAAAGCCTTCGTGTAATTTTTTAATTATTTTCTCGAATTATTTATTTTTCTTTTATTTTTTGTGACAAATACGTGTTGTAAATTTACGGGCAGTATAAAAAAATTAACAGCTAAAACTCAAACCAAAATAAATAAATAAAAATGTTAAAACATAAGTAAATATATATATTATTTTTGAAAAATAAATAACAAAAGGGATGCAACACAGGGACTTCCCAGGAGGTCACCCATCCTAGTACTACTCCTGCCCAAGCACGCTTAACTGCGGAGTTCTGATGGGATCCGGTGCTTTAGTGCTGGTATGATCGCATCCGATAAGATAGGAGCGATGGCGGTAGAAAAGCCTTCGTGTAATTTTTTAATTATTTTCTCGAATTATTTATTTTTCTTTTATTTTTTGTGACAAATACGTGTTGTAAATTTACGGGCAGTATAAAAAAATTAACAGCTAAAACTCAAACCAAAATAAATAAATAAAAATGTTAAAACATAAGTAAATATATATATTATTTTTGAAAAATAAATAACAAAAGGGATGCAACACAGGGACTTCCCAGGAGGTCACCCATCCTAGTACTACTCCTGCCCAAGCACGCTTAACTGCGGAGTTCTGATGGGATCCGGTGCTTTAGTGCTGGTATGATCGCATCCGATAAGATAGGAGCGATGGCGGTAGAAAAGCCTTCGTGTAATTTTTTAATTATTTTCTCGAATTATTTATTTTTCTTTTATTTTTTGTGACAAATACGTGTTGTAAATTTACGGGCAGTATAAAAAAATTAACAGCTAAAACTCAAACCAAAATAAATAAATAAAAATGTTAAAACATAAGTAAATATATATATTATTTTTGAAAAATAAATAACAAAAGGGATGCAACACAGGGACTTCCCAGGAGGTCACCCATCCTAGTACTACTCCTGCCCAAGCACGCTTAACTGCGGAGTTCTGATGGGATCCGGTGCTTTAGTGCTGGTATGATCGCATCCGATAAGATAGGAGCGATGGCGGTAGAAAAGCCTTCGTGTAATTTTTTAATTATTTTCTCGAATTATTTATTTTTCTTTTATTTTTTGTGACAAATACGTGTTGTAAATTTACGGGCAGTATAAAAAAATTAACAGCTAAAACTCAAACCAAAATAAATAAATAAAAATGTTAAAACATAAGTAAATATATATATTATTTTTGAAAAATAAATAACAAAAGGGATGCAACACAGGGACTTCCCAGGAGGTCACCCATCCTAGTACTACTCCTGCCCAAGCACGCTTAACTGCGGAGTTCTGATGGGATCCGGTGCTTTAGTGCTGGTATGATCGCATCCGATAAGATAGGAGCGATGGCGGTAGAAAAGCCTTCGTGTAATTTTTTAATTATTTTCTCGAATTATTTATTTTTCTTTTATTTTTTGTGACAAATACGTGTTGTAAATTTACGGGCAGTATAAAAAAATTAACAGCTAAAACTCAAACCAAAATAAATAAATAAAAATGTTAAAACATAAGTAAATATATATATTATTTTTGAAAAATAAATAACAAAAGGGATGCAACACAGGGACTTCCCAGGAGGTCACCCATCCTAGTACTACTCCTGCCCAAGCACGCTTAACTGCGGAGTTCTGATGGGATCCGGTGCTTTAGTGCTGGTATGATCGCATCCGATAAGATAGGAGCGATGGCGGTAGAAAAGCCTTCGTGTAATTTTTTAATTATTTTCTCGAATTATTTATTTTTCTTTTATTTTTTGTGACAAATACGTGTTGTAAATTTACGGGCAGTATAAAAAAATTAACAGCTAAAACTCAAACCAAAATAAATAAATAAAAATGTTAAAACATAAGTAAATATATATATTATTTTTGAAAAATAAATAACAAAAGGGATGCAACACAGGGACTTCCTCTGATGGGATCCGGTTGCTTTTAGTGCTGGTGATGATCGCATCCGATAAGATAGGAAGCGATTGGCGGTAGGGTGGAAACGCCTTCGTGTAATTTTTTAATTATTTTCTCGAAGTATTTATTTTTCTTTTATTCTTTTGTGACAAATACGTGTTGTAAATTTACGGGCAGTATAAAAAAATTAACAGCTAAAACTCAAACCAAAATAAATAAATAAAAATGTTAAAACATAAGTAAATATATATATTATTTTTGAAAAATAAATAACAAATGGGATGCAACACAGGGACTTCCCAGGAGGTCACCCATCCTAGTACTACTCCTGCCCAAGCACGCTTAACTGCGGAGTTCTGATGGGATCCGGTTGCTTTAGTGCTGGTAATGATCGCATCCGATAAGATAGGAGCGATTGGCGGTAGGAAAGCCTTCGTGTAATTTTTTAATTTATTTTCTCGAATTATTTATTTTTCTTTTATTTTTTGTGACAAATACGTGTTGTAAATTTAACGGGCAGTATAAAAAAATTAACAGCTAAAAACTCAAACCAAAATAAATAAATAAAAATGTTAAAAACATAAGTAAATATATATATTATTTTTGAAAAATAAATAACAAAAGGGATGCAACACAGGGACTTCCCAGGAGGTCACCCATCCTAGTACTACTCCTGGCCCAAGCACGCTTAACTGCGGAGTTCTGATGGGATCCGGTGCTTTAAGTGCTGGTATGATCGCATCCGATAAGATAGGAGCGATGGCGGTAGGAAAGCCTTCGTGTAATTTTTTTAATTATTTTCTCGAATTATTTATTTTTCTTTTATTTTTTGTGACAAATTACGTGTTGTAAAATTTACGGGCAGTATAAAAAAATTAACAGCTAAAACTCAAACCAAAATAAATAAATAAAAATGTTAAAACATAAGTAAATATATATTATTTTTTGAAAAATAAATAACAAAAGGGATGCAACACAGGGACTTCCCAGGAGGTCACCCATCCTAGTACTACTCCTGCCCAAGCACGCTTAACTGCGGAGTTCTGATGGGATCCGGTGCTTTAGTGCTGGTAATGATCGCATCCGATAAGATAGGAGCGATGGCGGTAGGAAAGCCTTCGTGTAATTTTTTAATTATTTTCTCGAATTATTTATTTTTCTTTTATTTTTTGTGACAAATACGTGTTGTAATTTACGGGCAGTATCAAAAAAAATTAACAGCTAAAACTCAAACCAAAATAAATAAATAAAAATGTTAAAACATAAGTAAATATATATATTATTTTTGAAAAATAAATTAACAAAAGGGATGCAACACAGGGACTTCCCAGGAGGTCACCCATCCTAGTACTACTCCTGCCCCAAGCACGCTTAACTGCGGAGTTCTGATGGGATCCGGTGCTTTAGTGCTGGTATGATCGCATCCGATAAGATAGGAGCGATGGGCGGTAGGAAAGCCTTCGTGTAATTTTTTAATTATTTTCTCGAATTATTTATTTTTTCTTTTATTTTTTGTGACAAATACGTGTTGTAAATTTACGGGCAGTATAAAAAAATTAACAGCTAAAACTCAAACCAAAATAAATAAATAAAAATGTTTAAAACATAAGTAAATATATATATTATTTTTGAAAAATAAATAACAAAAGGGATGCAACACAGGGACTTCCCAGGAGGTCACCCATCCTAGTACTACTCCTGCCCAAGCACGCTTAACTGCGGAGTTCTGATGGGATCCGGTGCTTTTAGTGCTGGTATGATCGCATCCGATAAGATAGGAGCGATGGCGGGTAGGAAAGCCTTCGTGTAATTTTTTAATTATTTTCTCGAATTATTTATTTTTCTTTTATTTTTTGTGACAAATACGTGTTGTAAATTTACGGGCAGTATAAAAAAATTAACAGCTAAAACTCAAACCAAAAATAAATAAATAAAAATGTTAAAACATAAGTAAATATATATATTATTTTTGAAAAATAAATAACAAAAGGGATGCAACACAGGGACTTCCCAGGAGGACACCCATCCTAGTACTACTCCTGCCCAAGCACGCTTAACTGCGGAGTTCTGATGGGATCCGGTGCTTTAGTGCTGGTATGATCGCATCTCGATAAGATAGGAGCGATGGCGGTAGGAAAGCCTTCGTGTAATTTTTTAATTATTTTCTCGAATTATTTATTTTTCTTTTATTTTTTGTGACAAATACGTGTTGTAAATTTACGGGCAGTATAAAAAAAATTAACAGCTAAAACTCAAACCAAAATAAATAAATAAAAATGTTTAAAACATAAGTAAATATATATATTATTTTTGAAAAATAAATAACAAAAGGGATGCAACACAGGGACTTCCCAGGAGGTCACCCATCCTAGTACTACTCCTGCCCAAGCACGCTTAACTGCGGAGTTCTGATGGGATCCGGTGCTTTAGTGCTGGTATGATCGCATCCGATAAGATAGGAGCGATGGCGGTAGGAAAAGCCTTCGTGTAATTTTTTAATTATTTTCTCGAATTATTTATTTTTTCTTTAATTTTTTGTGACAAATACGTGTTGTAAATTTACGGGCAGTATAAAAAAAATTAACAGCTAAAACTCAAACCAAAATAAATAAATAAAAATGTTAAAACATAAGTAAATATATATATTATTTTTGAAAAATAAATAACAAAAGGGATGCAACACAGGGACTTCCCAGGAGGTCACCCATCCTAGTACTACTCCTGCCCAAGCACGCTTAACTGCGGAGTTCTGATGGGATCCGGGTGCTTTAGTGCTGGTATGATCGCATCCGATAAGATAGGAGCGATGGCGGGTAGGAAAGCCTTCGTGTAATTTTTTAATTATTTTCTCGAATTATTTATTTTTCTTTTATTTTTTTGTGACAAATACGTGTTGTAAATTTACGGGCAGTATAAAAAAATTAACAGCTAAAACTCAAACCAAAATAAATAAATAAAAATGTTAAAACATAAGTAAATATATATATTATTTTTGAAAAATAAATAACAAAAGGGATGCAACACAGGGACTTCCCAGGAGGTCACCCATCCTAGTACTACTCCTGCCCAAGCACGCTTAACTGCGGAGTTCTGATGGGATCCGGTGCTTTAGTGCTGGTATGATCGCATCCGATAAGATAGGAGCGATGGCGGTAGGAAAGCCTTCGTGTAATTTTTTAATTATTTTCTCGAATTATTTATTTTTCTTTTATTTTTTGTGACAAATACGTGTTGTAAATTTTACGGGCAGTATAAAAAAAATTAACAGCTAAAACTCAAACCAAAATAAATAAATAAAAATGTTAAAACATAAGTAAATATATATATTATTTTTGAAAAATAAATAACAAAAGGGGATGCAACACAGGGACTTCCCAGGAGGTCACCCATCCTAGTACTACTCCTGCCCAAGCACGCTTAACTGCGGAGTTCTGATGGGATCCGGTGCTTTAGTGCTGGTATGATCGCATCCGATAAGATAGGAGCGATGGCGGTAGAAAAGCCTTCGTGTAATTTTTTAATTATTTTCTCGAATTATTTATTTTTCTTTTATTTTTTGTGACAAATACGTGTTGTAAATTTACGGGCAAGTATAAAAAAATTAACAGCTAAAACTCAAACCAAAATAAATAAATAAAAATGTTAAAACATAAGTAAATATATATATATTATTTTTGAAAAATAAATAACAAAAGGGATGCAACACAGGGACTTCCCAGGAGGTCACCCATCCTAGTACTACTCCTGCCCAAGCACGCTTAACTGCGGAGTTCTGATGGGATCCGGGTGCTTTAGTGCTGGTATGATCGCATCCGATAAGATAGGAGCGATGGCGGTAGAAAAGCCTTCGTGTAATTTTTTAATTATTTTCTCGAATTATTTATTTTTCTTTTATTTTTTGTGACAAATACGTGTTGTAAATTTACGGGCAGTATAAAAAAACTTAACAGCTCAAAACTCAAACCAAAATAAATAAATAAAAATGGTTAAAACATAAGTAAATATATATATATTATTTTTGAAAAATAAATAACAAAAGGGATGCAACACAGGGACTTCCCAGGAGGTCACCCATCCTAGTACTACTCCTGCCCAAGCACGCTTAACTGCGGAGTTCTGATGGGATCCGGTGCTTTAGTGCTGGTATGATCGCATCCGATAAGATAGGAGCGATGGCGGGTAGAGAAAGCCTTCGTGTAATTTTTTAATTATTTTCTCGAATTATTTATTTTTCTTTTATTTTTTGTGACAAATACGTGTTTGTAAATTTACGGGCAGTATAAAAAAAATTAACAGCTCAAACTCAAACCAAAATAAATAAATAAAAATGTTAAAACATAAGTAAATATATATATTATTTTTGAAAAATAAATAACAAAAGGGATGCAACACAGGGACTTCCCAGGAGGTCACCCATCCTAGTACTACTCCTGCCCAAGCACGCTTAACTGCGGAGTTCTGATGGGATCCGGTGCTTTAGTGCTGGTATGATCGCATCCGATAAGATAGGAGCGATGGCGGTAGAAAAGCCTTCGTGTAATTTTTTAATTATTTTCTCGAATTATTTATTTTTCTTTTATTTTTTGTGACAAATACGTGTTGTAAATTTACGGGCAGTATAAAAAAAATTAACAGCTAAAACTCAAACCAAATAAATAAATAAAAAATGTTAAAACATAAGTAAATATATATATTATTTTTTGAAAAAATAAATAACAAAAGGGATGCAACACAGGGACTTCCCAGGAGGTCACCCATCCCTAGTACTACTCCTGCCCCAAGCACGCTTAACTGCGGAGTTCTGATGGGATCCGGTGCTTTAGTGCTGGTAATGATCGCATCCGATAAGATAGGAGCGATGGCGGTAGGAAAGCCTTCGTGTAATTTTTTTAATTATTTTCTCGAATTATTTATTTTTCTTTTTATTTTTTGTGACAAATACGTGTTGTAAATTTACGGGCAGTATAAAAAAATTAACAGCTAAAACTCAAACCAAAATAAATAAATAAAAATGTTAAAACATAAGTAAATATATATATTATTTTTGAAAAACTAAATAACAAAAGGGATGCAACACAGGGACTTCCCAGGAGGTCACCCATCCTAGTACTACTCCTGCCCAAGCACGCTTAACTGCGGAGTTCTGATGGGATCCGGTGCTTTAGTGCTGGTATGATCGCATCCGATAAGATAGGAGCGATGGCGGGTAGGAAAGCCTTCGTGTAATTTTTTAATTATTTTCTCGAATTATTTATTTTTCTTTTATTTTTTGTGACAAATACGTGTTGTAAATTTACGGGCAGTATAAAAAAAATTAACAGCTAAAAACTCAAACCAAAATAAATAAATAAAAATGTTAAAACATAAGTAAATATATATATTATTTTTGAAAAATAAATAACAAAAAGGGATGCAACACAGGGACTTCCCAGGAGGTCACCCATCCTAGTACTACTCCTGCCCAAGCACGCTTAACTGCGGAGTTCTGATGGGATCCGGTGCTTTAGTGCTGGTATGATCGCATCCGATAAGATAGGAGCGATGGCGGGTAGAAAAGCCTTCGTGTAATTTTTTAATTATTTTCTCGAATTATTTATTTTTCTTTTATTTTTTGTGACAAAATACGTGTTGTAAATTTAACGGGCAGTATAAAAAAAATTAACAGCTAAAACTCAAACCAAAATAAATAAATAAAAATGTTAAAACATAAGTAAATATATATATTATTTTTGAAAAATAAATAACAAAAGGGATGCAACACAGGGACTTCCCAGGAGGTCACCCATCCTAGTACTACTCCTGCCCAAGCACGCTTAACTGCGGAGTTCTGATGGGATCCGGTGCTTTAGTGCTGGTATGATCGCATCCGATAAGATAGGAGCGATGGCGGTAGGAAAGCCTTCGTGTAATTTTTTAATTATTTTCTCGAATTATTTATTTTTCTTTTATTTTTTGTGACAAATACGTGTTGTAAATTTACGGGCAGTATAAAAAAATTAACAGCTCAAACTCAAACCAAAATAAATAAATAAAAATGTTAAAACATAAGTAAAATATATATTATTTTTGAAAAATAAATAACAAAAGGGATGCAACACAGGGACTTCCCAGGAGGTCACCCATCCTAGTACTACTCCTGCCCAAGCACGCTTAACTGCGGAGTTCTGATGGGATCCGGTGCTTTAGTGCTGGTATGATCGCATCCATTAAGATAGGAGCGATGGCGGTAGAAAAGCCTTCGTGTAATTTTTTTAATTATTTTCTCGAATTATTTATTTTTCTTTATTTTTTGTGACAAATACGTGTTGTAAATTTACGGGCAGTATAAAAAAATTAACAGCTCAAACTCAAACCAAAATAAATAAATAAAAATGTTTAAAACATAAGTAAATATATATATATTATTTTGAAAAATAAATAACAAAAGGGATGCAACACAGGGACTTCCCAGGAGGTCACCCATCCTAGTACTACTCCTGCCCAAGCACGCTTAACTGCGGAGTTCTGATGGGATCCGGTGCTTTAGTGCTGGTATGATCGCATCCGATAAGATAGGAGCGATGGCGGTAGAAAAGCCTTCGTGTAATTTTTTAATTATTTTCTCGAATTATTTATTTTTCTTTTATTTTTTGTGACAAATACGTGTTGTAAATTTACGGGCAGTATAAAAAAATTAACAGCTAAAACTCAAACCAAAATAAATAAATAAAAATGTTAAAACATAAGTAAATATATATATATTATTTTTGAAAAAATAAATAACAAAAGGGATGCAACACAGGGACTTCCCAGGAGGTCACCCATCCTAGTACTACTCCTGCCCAAGCACGCTTAACTGCGGAGTTCTGATGGGATCCGGTGCTTTAGTGCTGGTATGATCGCATCGGATAAGATAGGAGCGATGGCGGTAGAAAAGCCTTCGTGTAATTTTTTAATTATTTTCTCGAATTATTTATTTTTCTTTTATTTTTTGTGACAAATACGTGTTGTAAATTTACGGGCAGTATAAAAAAACTAACAGCTCAAACTCAAACCAAAATAAATAAATAAAAATGTTAAAACATAAGTAAATATATATATTATTTTTGAAAAAATAAATAACAAAAGGGATGCAACACAGGGACTTCCCAGGAGGTCACCCATCCTAGTACTACTCCTGCCCAAGCACGCTTAACTGCGGAGTTCTGATGGGATCCGGTGCTTTAGTGCTGGTATGATCGCATCCGATAAGATAGGAGCGATGGCGGTAGAAAAAGCCTTCGTGTAATTTTTTAATTATTTTCTCGAATTATTTATTTTTCTTTTATTTTTTGTGACAAATACGTGTTGTAAATTTACGGGCAGTATAAAAAAATTAACAGCTCAAACTCAAACCAAAATAAATAAATAAAAATGTTAAAACATAAGTAAATATATATATATTATTTTTGAAAAATAAATAACAAAAGGGATGCAACACAGGGACTTCCCAGGAGGTCACCCATCCTAGTACTACTCCTGCCCAAGCACGCTTAACTGCGGAGTTCTGATGGGATCCGGTGCTTTAGTGCTGGTATGATCGCATCCGATAAGATAGGTAGCGATGGCGGTAGAAAAGCCTTCGTGTAATTTTTTAATTATTTTCTCGAATTATTTTATTTTTCTTTTATTTTTTGTGACAAATACGTGTTGTAAATTTACGGGGCAGTATAAAAAAATTAACAGCTAAAACTCAAACCAAAATAAATAAATAAAAATGTTTAAAACATAAGTAAATATATATTATTATTTTTGAAAAATAAATAACAAAAGGGATGCAACACAGGGACTTCCCAGGAGGTCACCCATCCTAGTACTACTCCTGCCCAAGCACGCTTAACTGCGGAGTTCTGATGGGATCCGGGTGCTTTAGTGCTGGTATGATCGCATCCGATAAGATAGGAGCGATGGCGGTAGAAAAGCCTTCGTGTAATTTTTTAATTATTTTCTCGAATTATTTATTTTTCTTTTATTTTTTGTGACAAATACGTGTTGTAAATTTACGGGCAGTATAAAAAAATTAACAGCTCAAACTCAAACCAAAATAAATAAATAAAAATGTTTAAAACATAAGTAAATATATATATATTATTTTTGAAAAATAAATAACAAAAGGGATGCAACACAGGGACTTCCCAGGAGGTCACCCATCCTAGTACTACTCCTGCCCAAGCACGCTTAACTGCGGAGTTCTGATGGGATCCGGTGCTTTAGTGCTGGTATGATCGCATACCGATAAGATAGGAGCGATGGCGGTAGAAAAGCCTTCGTGTAATTTTTTAATTATTTTCTCGAATTATTTATTTTTCTTTTATTTTTTGTGACAAATACGTGTTGTAAATTTAACGGGCAGTATAAAAAAATTAACAGCTAAAACTCAAACCAAAATAAATAAATAAAAATGTTAAAACATAAGTAAATATATATATTATTTTTGAAAAATAAATAACAAAAGGGATGCAACACAGGGACCTTCCCAGGAGGTCACCCATCCTAGTACTACTCCTGCCCAAGCACGCTTAACTGCGGAGTTCTGATGGGATCCGGTGCTTTAGTGCTGGTATGATCGCATCCGATAAGATAGGAGCGATGGCGGTAGAAAAGCCTTCGTGTAATTTTTTAATTATTTTCTCGGAATTATTTATTTTTCTTTTATTTTTTGTGACAAATACGTGTTGTAAATTTACGGGCAGAATAAAAAAAATTAACAGCTCAAACTCAAACCAAAATAAATAAATAAAAATGTTAAAACATAAGTAAATATATATATATTATTTTTGAAAAATAAATAACAAAAGGGATGCAACACAGGGACTTCCCAGGAGGTCACACCATCCTAGTACTACTCCTGCCCAAGCACGCTTAACTGCGGAGTTCTGATGGGATCCGGTGCTTTAGTGCTGGTATGATCGCATCCGATAAGATAGGAGCGATGGCGGTAGAAAAGCCTTCGTGTAATTTTTTAATTATTTTCTCGAATTATTTATTTTTCTTTTATTTTTTGTGACAAATACGTGTTGTAAATTTACGGGCAGTATAAAAAAATTAACAGCTAAAACTCAAACCAAAATAAATAAATAAAAATGTTAAAACATAAGTAAATATATATATATTATTTTTGAAAAATAAATAACAAAAGAGATGCAACACAGGGACTTCCCAGGAGGGTCACCCATCCTAGTACTACTCCTGCCCAAGCACGCTTAACTGCGGAGTTCTGATGGGATCCGGTGCTTTAGTGCTGGTATGATCGCATCCGATAAGATAGGAGCGATGGCGGTAGAAAAGCCTTCGTGTAATTTTTTTAATTATTTTCTCGAATTATTTATTTTTCTTTTATTTTTTGTGACAAATACGTGTTGTAAATTTACGGGGCAGTATAAAAAAATTAACAGCTCAACTCAAACCAAAATAAATAAATAAAAATGTTAAAACATAAGTAATATATATATATTATTTTTGAAAAATAAATAACAAAAGATGATGCAACACAGGGACTTCCCAGGAGGTCACCCATCCTAGTACTACTCCTGCCCAAGCACGCTTAACTGCGGAGTTCTGATGGGATCCGGTGCTTTAGTGCTGGTATGATCGCATCCGATAAGATAGGAGCGATGGCGGGTAGAAAAGCCTTCGTGTAAATTTTTTAATTATTTTTCTCGAATTATATATTTTTCTTTTATTTTTTTGTGACAAATACGTGTTGTAAATTTACGGGCAGTATAAAAAAATTAACAGCTCAAACTCAAACCAAAATAAATAAATAAAAATGTTAAAACATAAGTAAATATATATATTATTTTGAAAAATAAATAACAAAAGGGATGCAACACAGGGACTTCCCAGGAGGTCACCCATCCTAGTACTACTCCTGCCCAAGCACGCTTAACTGCGGAGTTCTGATGGGATCCGGTGCTTTAGTGCTGGTTATGATCGCATCCGATAAGATAGGAGCGATGGCGGTAGAAAAGCCTTCGTGTAATTTTTTTAATTATTTTCTCGAATTATTTATTTTTCTTTTATTTTTTGTGACAAATACGTGTTGTAAATTTACGGGGCAGTATAAAAAAATTAACAGCTCAAACTCAAACCAAAATAAATAAATAAAAATGTTAAAAACATAAGTAAATATATATATATTATTTTTGAAAAATAAATAACAAAAGGGATGCAACACAGGGACTTCCCAGGGAGGTCACCCATCCTAGTACTACTCCTGCCCAAGCACGCTTAACTGCGGAGTTCTGATGGGATCCGGTGCTTTAGTGCTGGTATGATCGCATCCGATAAGATAGGAGCGATGGCGGGTAGAAAAGCCTTCGTGTAATTTTTTAATTATTTTCTCGAATTATTTATTTTTCTTTTATTTTTTTGTGACAAATACGTGTTGTAAATTTACGGGCAGTATAAAAAAATTAACAGCTCAAACTCAAACCAAAATAAATAAATAAAAATGTTAAAACATAAGTAAATATATATATTATTTTTGAAAAATAAATAACAAGAGGGATGCAACACAGGGGACTTCCCAGGAGGTCACCCATCCTAGTACTACTCCTGCCCAAGCACGCTTAACTGCGGAGTTCTGATGGGATCCGGTGCTTTAGTGCTGGTATGATCGCATCCGATAAGATAGGAGCGATGGCGGGTAGAAAAGCCTTCGTGTAATTTTTTAATTATTTTCTCGAATTATTTATTTTTCTTTTATTTTTTGTGACAAATACGTGTTGTAAATTTACGGGCAGTATAAAAAAAATTAACAGCTCAAACTCAAACCAAAATAAATAAATAAAAATGTTAAAACATAAGTAAATATATATATATTATTTTTGAAAAATAAATAACAAAAGGGATGCAACACAGGGACTTCCCAGGAGGTCACCCATCCTAGTACTACTCCTGCCCAAGCACGCTTAACTGCGGAGTTCTGATGGGATCCGGTGCTTTAGTGCTGGTATGATCGCATCCGATAAGATAGGAGCGATGGCGGGTAGAAAAGCCTTCGTGTAATTTTTTAATTATTTTCTCGAATTATTTATTTTTCTTTTATTTTTTGTGACAAATACGTGTTGTAAATTTACGGGCAGTATAAAAAAATTAACAGCTAAAACTCAAACCAAAATAAATAAATAAAAATGTTAAAACATAAGTAAATATATATATTATTTTTGAAAAATAAATAACAAAAGGGATGCAACACAGGGACTTCCCAGGAGGTCACCCATCCTAGTACTACTCCTGCCCAAGCACGCTTAACTGCGGAGTTCTGATGGGATCCGGTGCTTTAGTGCTGGTAATGATCGCATCCGATTAAGATAGGAGCGATGGCGGTAGAAAAGCCTTCGTGTAATTTTTTAATTATTTTCTCGAATTATTTATTTTTCTTTTATTTTTTGTGACAAATACGTGTTGTAAATTTACGGGCAGTATAAAAAAATTAACAGCTCAAACTCAAACCAAAAATAAATAAATAAAAATGTTAAAACATAAGTAAATATATATATATTATTTTTGAAAAATAAATAACAAAAGGGATGCAACACAGGGACTTCCCAGGAGGTCACCCATCCTAGTACTACTCCTGCCCAAGCACGCTTAACTGCGGAGTTCTGATGGGATCCGGTGCTTTAGTGCTGGTATGATCGCATCCGATAAGATAGGAGCGATGGCGGTAGAAAAGCCTTCGTGTAATTTTTTAATTATTTTCACGAATTATTTATTTTTCTTTTATTTTTTGTGACAAATACGTGTTGTAAATTTACGGGCAGTATAAAAAAATTAACAGCTAAAACTCAAACCAAAATAAATAAATAAAAATGTTAAAACATAAGTAAATATATATATTATTTTTGAAAAATAAATAACAAAAGGGATGCAACACAGGGACTTCCCAGGAGGTCACCCATCCTAGTACTACTCCTGCCCAAGCACGCTTAACTGCGGAGTTCTGATGGGATCCGGTGCTTTAGTGCTGGTATGATCGCATCCGATAAGATAGGAGCGATGGCGGTAGAAAAGCCTTCGTGTAATTTTTTAATTATTTTCTCGAATTATTTATTTTTCTTTTATTTTTTGTGACAAATACGTGTTGTAAATTTACGGGCAGTATAAAAAAATTAACAGCTCAAACTCAAACCAAAATAAATAAATAAAAATGTTAAAACATAAGTAAATATATATATATTATTTTTGAAAAATAAATAACAAAAGGGATGCAACACAGGGACTTCCCAGGAGGTCACCCATCCTAGTACTACTCCTGCCCAAGCACGCTTAACTGCGGAGTTCTGATGGGATCCGGTGCTTTAGTGCTGGTATGATCGCATCCGATAAGATAGGAGCGATGGCGGTAGAAAAGCCTTCGTGTAATTTTTTAATTATTTCTCGAATTATTTATTTTTCTTTTATTTTTTGTGACAAATACGTGTTGTAAATTTACGGGCAGTATAAAAAAATTAACAGCTAAAACTCAAACCAAAATAAATAAATAAAAATGTTAAAACATAAGTAAATATATATATTATTTTTGAAAAATAAATAACAAAAGGGATGCAACACAGGGACTTCCCAGGAGGTCACCCATCCTAGTACTACTCCTGCCCAAGCACGCTTAACTGCGGAGTTCTGATGGGATCCGGTGCTTTAGTGCTGGTATGATCGCATCCGATAAGATAGGAGCGATGGCGGTAGAAAAGCCTTCGTGTAATTTTTTAATTATTTTCTCGAATTATTTATTTTTCTTTTATTTTTTGTGACAAATACGTGTTGTAAATTTACGGGCAGTATAAAAAAATTAACAGCTCAAACTCAAACCAAAATAAATAAATAAAAATGTTAAAACATAAGTAAATATATATATATTATTTTTGAAAAATGAATAACAAAAGGGATGCAACACAGGGACTTCCCAGGAGGTCACCCATCCTAGTACTACTCCTGCCCAAGCACGCTTAACTGCGGAGTTCTGATGGGATCCGGTGCTTTAGTGCTGGTATGATCGCATCCGATAAGATAGGAGCGATGGCGGTAGAAAAGCCTTCGTGTAATTTTTTAATTATTTTCTCGAATTATTTATTTTTCTTTTATTTTTTGTGACAAATACGTGTTGTAAATTTACGGGCAGTATAAAAAAATTAACAGCTAAAACTCAAACCAAAATAAATAAATAAAAATGTTAAAACATAAGTAAATATATATATTATTTTTGAAAAATAAATAACAAAAGGGATGCAACACAGGGACTTCCCAGGAGGTCACCCATCCTAGTACTACTCCTGCCCAAGCACGCTTAACTGCGGAGTTCTGATGGGATCCGGTGCTTTAGTGCTGGTATGATCGCATCCATTAAGATAGGAGCGATGGCGGTAGAAAAGCCTTCGTGTAATTTTTTAATTATTTTCTCGAATTATTTATTTTTCTTTTATTTTTTGTGACAAATACGTGTTGTAAATTTACGGGCAGTATAAAAAAATTAACAGCTCAAACTCAAACCAAAATAAATAAATAAAAATGTTAAAACATAAGTAAATATATATATATTATTTTTGAAAAATAAATAACAAAAGGGATGCAACACAGGGACTTCCCAGGAGGTCACCCATCCTAGTACTACTCCTGCCCAAGCACGCTTAACTGCGGAGTTCTGATGGGATCCGGTGCTTTAGTGCTGGTATGATCGCATCCGATAAGATAGGAGCGATGGCGGTAGAAAAGCTTTCGTGTAATTTTTTAATTATTTTCACGAATTATTTATTTTTCTTTTATTTTTTGTGACAAATACGTGTTGTAAATTTACGGGCAGTATAAAAAAATTAACAGCTAAAACTCAAACCAAAATAAATAAATAAAAATGTTAAAACATAAGTAAATATATATATTATTTTTGAAAAATAAATAACAAAAGGGATGCAACACAGGGACTTCCCAGGAGGTCACCCATCCTAGTACTACTCCTGCCCAAGCACGCTTAACTGCGGAGTTCTGATGGGATCCGGTGCTTTAGTGCTGGTATGATCGCATCCGATAAGATAGGAGCGATGGCGGTAGAAAAGCCTTCGTGTAATTTTTTAATTATTTTCTCGAATTATTTATTTTTCTTTTATTTTTTGTGACAAATACGTGTTGTAAATTTACGGGCAGTATAAAAAAATTAACAGCTCAAACTCAAACCAAAATAAATAAATAAAAATGTTAAAACATAAGTAAATATATATATATTATTTTTGAAAAATAAATAACAAAAGGGATGCAACACAGGGACTTCCCAGGAGGTCACCCATCCTAGTACTACTCCTGCCCAAGCACGCTTAACTGCGGAGTTCTGATGGGATCCGGTGCTTTAGTGCTGGTATGATCGCATCCGATAAGATAGGAGCGATGGCGGTAGAAAAGCCTTCGTGTAATTTTTTAATTATTTCTCGAATTATTTATTTTTCTTTTATTTTTTGTGACAAATACGTGTTGTAAATTTACGGGCAGTATAAAAAAATTAACAGCTAAAACTCAAACCAAAATAAATAAATAAAAATGTTAAAACATAAGTAAATATATATATTATTTTTGAAAAATAAATAACAAAAGGGATGCAACACAGGGACTTCCCAGGAGGTCACCCATCCTAGTACTACTCCTGCCCAAGCACGCTTAACTGCGGAGTTCTGATGGGATCCGGTGCTTTAGTGCTGGTATGATCGCATCCGATAAGATAGGAGCGATGGCGGTAGAAAAGCCTTCGTGTAATTTTTTAATTATTTTCTCGAATTATTTATTTTTCTTTTATTTTTTGTGACAAATACGTGTTGTAAATTTACGGGCAGTATAAAAAAATTAACAGCTCAAACTCAAACCAAAATAAATAAATAAAAATGTTAAAACATAAGTAAATATATATATATTATTTTTGAAAAATAAATAACAAAAGGGATGCAACACAGGGACTTCCCAGGAGGTCACCCATCCTAGTACTACTCCTGCCCAAGCACGCTTAACTGCGGAGTTCTGATGGGATCCGGTGCTTTAGTGCTGGTATGATCGCATCCGATAAGATAGGAGCGATGGCGGTAGAAAAGCCTTCGTGTAATTTTTTAATTATTTTCTCGAATTATTTATTTTTCTTTTATTTTTTGTGACAAATACGTGTTGTAAATTTACGGGCAGTATAAAAAAATTAACAGCTAAAACTCAAACCAAAATAAATAAATAAAAATGTTAAAACATAAGTAAATATATATATATTATTTTTGAAAAATAAATAAC
>JAMQYH010001353.1:0-25000 GCA_027562975.1 Rhynchospora breviuscula
GACAGGTAGATATGATCGAAATCAAATCAATTTTATTGCATAAGTCTGTCAATACGTGAAATTAACGACATAGAAATCATTCGAGAAAAAAATCTCAATTCAATTACTAAAATTGCGAAAATCGACTATGAAATCCATTCCAATCAAAATGAAAAATCTCCTATTTTTATTTTCTTTTTTGATCAAATTCTTCTTCTTGAATTCTTCGTCTTTATTAAAGACGATATCTTGTATTAAGATAAAATACAAACGGAATATTTGAATAAATCGAATGTTTGAATAAAGTGAAGAAAAGATAGAGAACGAACTAAATCGATCTATTGATCTACGATCAAATTATATTTGATCATATACAATATTGTATTGATCAAATATAATTTGTCAATAGGAACTCAATATTTCGAAAAATAGAAATACAAACTCCCCTACTTCTCTCCTACTTAAGGTTTTATATATTTTTTCTTTTTATATGCCAAAATCTCGTTCTTTCCTTGCTTTCATTAACCCAAACCTCTTTCCTTAAAGAATTCTGTCTTCCTTAAGATATCATGAACAGTCTCTGTAGGTTGAGCACCTTTTTCAAGAAAATAAAGAATAGCAGGAACGTTTAAATAAGTTTTTTTCTTTATTGGATCATAAAGACCCAGTTTTCCAAGATCTTTTCCTTCTCTTCGAGACCTAGCATCAATTGCAACGATTCGATAGATGGCTCATTGGGATAGATATAGATAAAAAAAAGGTCCCCCAGAAACGTATATGAGATTTTCATCTCATACGGCTCAAGAAAAATGTTACAAATTTCTGAATAGAATGGAAAATGGGATAATCAAATCATGAATTAGACTATGATTCAAATAGACTCCTTTTTCCTTTCGTTACAGAAAAAAAAATAGCATTCATACTCATAACTCAAGTTAAATAATAATATTTTTGAAAAAAGTTCAAAGGAAAATTCTTATTGATTTCTTGAGCTGTCTCGAAACTCTTTTGCTTGTCTTATCTCTAACCTACTTATACCTGTCAATATTATCAATTCCATTGTTGAGACAATTTTTTCAAATAGTGTTTTCTTGTTCCGGAATCTTTTCTATTTTCTTTCTAGAATCTTTGGGTTTATACATTACTTCGGAGACCTTTATTCCTGTCAAAAGGAAAGCAACATACCTTCTTTTTGATTTCCTTCTTTTCTTTATAAATAAAATACGAAGGATTCACTCCCATTCCACCTTATGATCAAAAGAGTTTTACCAGTTTCCAACAACCTTTCTTTCTATTTTTTCCAATTGTTCGAATTGGTTTTTCGCTTTTTGATTTCGATGCTAAGAATATACTTACAAAGTTGGTCTAAATTCATTGAATTTTATTAATGAATTCTCAATAACCCTAGATCCTTTCCCCTGTTTGATAAACAATCAAGTCTTTTTATCTCGAGCTCCATCATGTACTGTTTACTGACAACCTAATATAAATTAGGTTTTTGACAGAACAGAACAGATTATGTCGAGCCAAGAGCATCTTCATTACTATAGAAAATGGTGGATATCAAAATCCACAGACAATTATGTCCTTCAAGTCGCACGTTGCTTTTTACCACATCGTTTCAAACGAAGTTTTATCATGACAGTCTTCTAATTTTATTTAGAAACAGTATGGAATTGATTCAATATGGAATCATGAATAGTCATTGGTTTAACTTATAATAGTTCATATCTATCGGACGGGTAAAGAAAAGAATATGGTTAAATTAACCGAGATCTTTTCCAGAAAAATCAACTGAATCCACCTAATCTTGGTTAGGCTTTGTTTCTTTGTTATCTCTTTCCTCTGCTGAATCGCCGCTCATTGAATTTGTGCTTTCTGGGTCCAACAATGATTCAGGAGAAGTGGGATTCTCCATTGCTTTATGATCATCTGTCGTTTGTTCTATCCCATGAGGTTTTGATAATACTCGGGGAAACCGATACAAAATCCTTCCTTTTTTTGAATCAAACTCACTGATTTCGATCTTGACTCTATCCCCCAGTACCACGAGTACATGATTACGACGTATATTGCCAGAGAGATAACCCAGAACGATTTGATTATTATGATCCAAACGCACGTGGAAAAGGATATCTTTGATCGGTTCCACAATGGTTCCTTCATACACAAGTCGTCTTTTCCCGTTGTTATCTTTTCTAGGAGTGCCACTCTTGTTTTTTTTCATAAACAACATGGATTCTATTCATATTAATAAATTGTTATTTAACCCTAACTAATTCGAATTGCTCGTTTCTCTTTAACGCAAAAGAGAGTTGTTCTCTCTAACTTTTTCCCCGTATTTTGGAATCGTAGAAAAATATCTGTGAAACCAAAAGTTATCAGTTCAAATCCAAGGAAGGCCTTTTTCTATTTTGAAATAGAAAAGGAGTTTTCTTGGAAAGAGCCATAAGGCTATCCCCATCCTAAGGTGCTATACTACTAAATGAAAGGATCTTGTCAACGTCCATAAAGAATAAAAGAATTCCCATTTCGTTATCTTTAGTAATTCAAGATAAAAAATAATTAGCAACAAGGGTAAAATAATAATTGGATCAATATAATGTTGGCCAATAATAAAATTATTATTCAAAATACTCGAATAAGATTCTTATTCAAGAATCTTATAATTCTTTATTGAAATGATTCTTTATAATGATTCTTTATATAGCTAGAATGACCCTCGCAAATTGCAGACACTAATTTGTTAAGAATCCATCGAATTGAAACTTTATCATTGTCATTGGCTGGAATTGGAATATCTACAAGATCTGGATCACAATTTGTATCGATTAAACAAATTGTCGGAATACCCAAAGTAATACATTCTCGAAGAGCTATATATTCTGTTTGCTGATCAATGATGATTACAATATCAGGTAACTCCTTCATATATTTGATTCCGCTGAGGTATCTTTGCAAAATAGCTAATTTTCTCTTCAATATTGCTGCATCTCTTTTGCGAAGATACTTGAATTGGCCCGTATTTTCTAATACTTTTAAGTCCCTTAACTTACGAAGTTTTGCTTGTGTAATGACCCAATTTGTTAACATACCACGAAACCATTTTTTATTAACATAATGACACCGAGCCCTTATTGCAGCCAACCCTACTGAATCCGCAGCTTTTTCGGGTAATTGTTTAGTACCTACGATTAAAATGTTTTTTCCTTGACTTGCTGCATCAAAAAGTAAATCACAAGCTTCTGATAAAAAACGAGCAGTTTTAGCGAGATTTGTAATATGTATACCTTTACGTTTGTGTTTGCCCTTTGCAAGGATATAAGGAGTTATTCTAGGATTCCATCTCTTTTGACTATTACCTAAATGAACTCTTGCTTCAATCATCTCTTCCAAATTAATGTTCCAATATCTTCTTATCATTTTCTCTCTCACTTCCTTTTTGTTTTTTCTTTTTTTTAATAATAAAAAACGATGTACCTTGAAATAAATAATTGTTCCGATGGAACCTTCTACCGGTAATTCACCATTGATGCATGACACAAACCCTAACCAACTTTTTGAATTACTTATTTGATTTATTCTGACTCGATTGATTCAAAAATCCATAATCAGATTGAGTTCCAAAATTCTAGTTAAAGGAAAAAATGAATATGTTTTCGTTTTAATATTTAAGTAAAGAATAGTGAAATCCCATAAAAAAAAAAAGATTTTTATAACGTTTCATCAGAATTTGTCTCATAAAGATTATTTGTTACGTCAGAACATCATAATTCTTTATGATGTAACATAATCTCTATCATTTCCAACTCAAATAGACTTTTTGTTTTTTTTTCTAAAGCAAAACTTTTCTCGTGTCTTGAAGGATGTACACATTTTTTCAATCCAGTACCAATAGGTAAAATCCTTCCCAGAACAACGTTTTCTTTCAGCCCTTTCAACCAATCAATACGACCTTGCAGAGCAGCTTTTGCTAAAACTCGAGCAGTTTCTTGAAAACTTGCTTCGGATATGAAACTTTGAGTATTCAGAGAGGCCCTTGTTACTCCCAATAAGATTGCCTGATAAAAGATTGATTCATCCAGAGCACGTCCTGCTCGTTCTGCTCGTAATAACCCAATTAACTCTCTAGGCAAAAAGACGTTAGACATCCCATCTTCTGAAATCAACACTTTTGATGTTACTTGACGTACAATAATCTCGATATGTCTATTATGGATATGTACCCCTTGGGATCGATAAACTTTTTGAATCTTATTAACCAAAGAAATACGACTTTGGGCTATGGTTAGTTCAGCTCCAATGAAGAAAACCCAAGGTACTCCAAGAATTCTTGGTATACATTCATTCCAGGTTTCAACCCTCCTTTTGAGGTTTCTCGATATTAAATCAATCGAACGGACTTCAAAAATTTGTTCTACTTTTGGAAGACCTTGCGTTATATCGCTAGATCTCGATTTTTCATATAGAAATGTAACTAATACATCCCCTTTATAAAAGATTTCCCCATAATGACCATGAACGGTTGCGCCTGAAGTGAGCAAATAGGGCTTAGCTGACCTTATAACTAAAGAATCAAGATTAAGAATTACAATCTGACCAGATTTTTTGACGTATGGTTTGTCTTGAAATAAACATACATTTTCGCAAATAAATTGTCCAAGACTTATTATTGTCGATGTGTCTTCCCAACTATCGTCATGAACGTTGGGGTACCAATTCCAATCGAATGGGTTAAAAAAAAAGCCATCGGGATTATAAATTCTTCTATTCTCATCTATTAAACAGTATTCAGCTAGTTCAAGTTGAACTATTCTACATCTATTATAGATTTGAATCAATACTTTGACAGTCTGCTCCAAAAGAGAAGGTCTTACAATTAAACATGAATCAAACGCAGAATTTTCTATATCTATAGAAAAGATGTTGAGTAACAGAAAAACCTCTTTCAAATTGTCAAAAAAATCAAACCAATTGTCAAAGTAGGCAGGGAAAAAATATTTATTTAATAAGACCTCATTATGAGTTACTAAATTAGTAACTGAATAAAAATTTGTTATTTTCGGTATAATAGCGCCTAACGGACAAAAAATAAATAGGGGATTCCTATTTATTGGAATAGTATTCTTTTTGAATCGATCCATTCGAGAACAATTGGACGATGACAAGATTATCAAAGATTGGTAATCCTTATTTCGATTTAACAAAGTACCCATAGTTCTTTGCCGTTGACTAAATGATTCAATCTTTGTCTTAGAGTCAAAAGGATTGATATTGGTACGATCTAATCTATTCTCAGGAATCAATCCTGAACTTGCTCTTTCATATCTTTTTCCAATATATGAAATAGTAGGCTTAAGTAACTCCATTTTTATGAAATTGCGAATTAAATAACTTGTCTTTATCTCAACAAATAAAGCATGAACCTCTTCTTCTATAGAAGAACTCTTTTGTTCTTGGTCCCAATTCAATACTAAACAAGTCCGAACTAATTGAGTACTTTTGAAACAAATTATTCGAATTGAGTTGCTATCTCCATAAAGGAAAAAATTGACAACTCTAAGTTGAAGATTGTCTTTTTCTTGCAAGAGATCCTGAGGGAAAAGCATTGCTAAATCAATCTCATCAGGTATTTCATATGGAGTTATAGGTCGAACTGAAACAAAATACTTTTTCTTGATAAGTGTGATTCCTTTAATATAGATCCAATCTTTCCATTTTTTGGATTTCTTAGAATTTTTTTTTCCGGTTTCGCGTGGTATCAAAATATTGCTGTGCCTAAATATCTTATCTGTTTCCCTCGGAAAATGAATATCTCCAGAAAATATTTTGAGTTTAATATATTTTTTTGTTTTCTCCACTTGGACTAATCCACCGACTCGGCTTCTTATATCGAAAGTAAGCCGTGTATTTACTCCAATGATACTATTGTTCCGGACCTTTATAGAAGCGGATCTTCGTAAGGATAAGGTATGAACTTCTTCGGGAATGAAAAAAAACGAATCTACTTTCCTTTGGTATTCCGGGATCAATTCTTGTGTTCCTTGATCCTCAATTCGCTTTTCGTATTCCTTTTGGTATTCCTCTTCTTCCTCCATTAGCATTTGGTCTTCCAGACTCCATTCTTCTGTTCCTTGATCCTCAATTCGCTTTTCGTATTCCTTTTGGTATTCCTCTTCTTCCTCCATTAGCATTTGGTCTTCCAAACTCCATTCTTCTGTTCCTTGATCCTCAATTCGCTTTTCGTATTCCTCAAAGTATTCCTCTTCTTCCTCCATTCGCTTTTCGTATTCCTCAAAGTATTCCTCTTCTTCCTCCATTCGCTTTTCGTATTCCTCTGCTTCCTCCATTAGCATTTGGTCTTCCAGACTCCATTCTTCTGTTCCTTGATCCTTTTGGTCTTCCTTAATTCGCTTTTCGTATTCCTTTTGGTATTCCGGGATCAATTCTTGTGTTCCTTGATCCTCATGGTATTCCTTAATTCGCTTTTCGTATTCCTTTTCGCGTTCCTCATAGTATTCCTTAACTCGCTTTTCGCGTTCCTTTTTGCGTTCCTCATAGTATTCCTCTTCTTGCTCCATTCGCATTTGGTCTTCCAGACTCCATTCTTGTGTTTCTTGATGCTGACGCTCATTAAGTAGCCTTTGGATTTCCATTTCGCATTCCTTTTCGTATTCCAAGACAATTTCTTTCAATGTTTCATCCATTTGCATTTCTTTTTCCATACTCGCTTTTTCCCTTTTGTGATCCTCCATCCACTTTTTATGTTTTTGTTGATATTCAATCAACATTTGGGATAGCCGATCTTCGATTTCTCGACGCTCACTCAACGTATGGTATTCCGGAACTTCCTCTATTCCTTGATCCTCAATCACAAACAAACCCTCTTTTTTTATGATTGACTTCATCTCTATGGTTTCATATTGAATAATTCCTGAACTGTTTATTCTGTATCGTGGATCATCAAAATAAGCAAGAATACTATTTCGATGGAAAATACCGTTTATGGGTATTTCCATTGAAAGAGAAAAATAGGGTATTGGTTCTTTTTCTGATTCTTTATCGTATTTGAATGGGATCAAAAATCGGTTTCTTCGCTTTTTCGCCAAGAAATACAAATTCTCTTGCTGAATAGAAGGATATATGAAATTCGAATGATTAATCGATATGATTTGATCAGTCCGTGACTGTTCCAAAATTTCTCCTTTACTAGAAGTGTCCAACACTTTACATCTTACTTGATTATTAGTCATTGAAAGGTCAGGAATAGAAAGAAATCTTTCTTCAACAGAAAAAGAATCAACATTCATTTGATCTTGATCCTTGTGGACTAACAAAGACACTCTACCGGATCTGCAAGAACTTCCTGCTAATACCCATAAATGACTTGTTTTTGGTAATAGATGCACATTACTATATGGATGTTTAGGTGTATGGTAGACATCGGTACTCCAGTGCAATTCTCCCCCTGATTCCGAATAGATATGTTTTTGTACTCTCTCTTTAAAAGGAAAAGTAGACATTCCAGTACGAATCTCAGCAATAACTTGTTCAGACTCTACATATTGATCATTTTGAACTAAAATCAAACTTTTCGCGGGGATGCTCAAATCATGAATCATATCCCGACTTTCTATAGTTACATAAAAGTCTGTAGAACACAGAAAGGCAGGATGCCCATGACGGGTACGTGTGGGATGAAGCAAATCCTCGTTGAATTTGATTTTTCCATGAAAAGGAGTTCGTACATGTTGTGCGGTCCCACCTGTAAATACTCCACCAGTATGAAAAGTTCTTAATGTGAGCTGAGTTCCCGGTTCCCCAATCGATTGACCCGCAATAATACCTACAGCTTCTCCCAATTCAACCAAATCACCATGAGTGGGACTCCGACCATAACATAATTGGCAGATCCAAGATGTACTCCTGCAAGTGAAAGGAGTTCTAATATATATTGGTTGTGCTCGAAAGGCTATGAATTGATTGATCAGTCCAATCCCAATATCTTGATTTCGAGTGGCAATGCATCGTAGACCAATATAGATATCATCTGCTAATACACGACCCATTAGTGTTTGGACAAAAAATGTTTCTGTCATCCCGTTTTTAGGGCTCACGGAAATACCTTGGATAGTACCACAGTCTCTTCTACGTACAATAATGTGTTGAACTACTTCCACAAGTCTACGAGTAAGATATCCAGCATCTGCTGTTCGTATAGCAGTATCTACAACTCCTTTGCGAGCTCCATAACAAGAGATTATATATTCGGTCAAAGAGAGTCCCTCACGTAAATTACTTTGAATGGGTAAATCAATCATTTGCCCTTGGGGATCTGACATTAATCCTCTCATACCTACTAATTGGTGTATCTGAGATGCATTTCCCCTAGCTCCTGAAAAGGACATTAAATAGACTGGGTTAGAAGGATCAGTCATCTGAAAGTTAGGATTCATTTCTTGTCTCAAATATTCACTTGTAGCATACCATATTTCAATAGATTGACGTAATTTTTCTACTGCGTGTACATTCCCATAATGATGGTGTTTCTCCAAAAGAGAACTCTGTTGTTCAGCATCTTGAACTAACCATCGTTTCGATGATATTGTTAAAAGATCATCAATTCCTAATGAGATAGATGTAGCAGTGGCTTGATGGAAACCTAAAGTCTTTAGTTGATCTAAGATATGGGATGTATATCCCATTCCAAAATGATCTATTAATCTGCTAATAAGTCGTTTCATAGCAGTTCCATTCATGACTTTATTGTAAAAGGCTTGTTCTGTCATAATTACCTCTATATCCTGCTGAGTGGGATTCGACAATAGACATGAGTCAGTGATTTGAAGATAGAATTTCCTTTCCTTTATCTGAATCTTAATTCATGCAGACATTCATAAATTTTGATACTAGTGAAATTCGAAAAAACCGAATCGAATTTCACCGACCAGAAAGAGCATCAACTAATCGATTTTTTGAGTTTCGATAGTGTACGAATATACCGGGCTCGACTAAAGCCTTGTACGGCTTCTTCTATCTCTCGATAAAAAGAAATATGACCAAGAGTGGTTCGAATGTATATATACCGGATTTCATCTTTTGTGCTTCTTATTATGAGATAGTGCCCATAAATCTCATGAGAAGCACCCAAAGATTCGTATTGAACTTCAATGGGAACCTCACTTGACCCAACAACACGTTGATCTAGTTTCCATCGGAGCCACAAAGGGCTATCTAAACCAATTTTTTTTTGCCGATAAGCTCCAAGTGCATCATATGAGCTAGAAAAATAAGGTTCTTTTTCTGTATCATAGCTATCGTTTTTATTGTCAACTGGTTGATTTTGATAGTTTTTGCAATTATATGGATTATACTTATTTCGATTATACCTATTTGCACAAATCCCTCGACGATTCCCGATGGTTAATACATAGAGTCCGATAAGCATATCTTGAGTTGGTACACAAATAGGGTCTCCAATAGCAGGAGATAACAAATTGATATGAGAAAACATAAGTAAACGAGCCTCCGCTTGGGCTTCCAAAGATAAAGGTAAATGAACAGCCATTTGATCTCCATCAAAGTCTGCATTAAAACCTTTACAAACCAATGGGTGTAAACAAATAGCACGCCCCCCCACTAAAATGGGTTGGAAGGCCAATATGCCTAATCTATGCAAAGTGGGTGCTCTATTTAATAATACAGGATGCCCCTGCATAACTTCTTGAAGGATTTCCCATACAATAGGTTCTTTTTCGCGCTCCTTAATCTGCCTTTTAGCAGTCGCTGTGTTAGAAGCGAAATGTTTCCTAATTAGATCACGGATTAGAAATGTTTGGAAAAGCTCTATTGCAATTTCTCGAGGTAATCCACATTGATGTAATGAAAGAGAAGGACCCACAACAATAACAGAACGCCCTGAATAATCAACCCGTTTCCCAAGCAAAGTCTCACGAAATCTTCCCTCTTTCCCTCCAATTATATCTGAAAAAGATTTGTAAACTTTATTATAACCATCCCTCTTCGGTTCTCCGCGGACCCCAGTATCAAGAAGTATATCCACAGCTTCTTGTAATAATTTGACCTGAGAAATTACAACGTCTCTGTCCGAAGAGATACTTGGGGCTAATAGATTACTAAGAAGATTATTCCGACTAATAACTCTTCTATAGAGCTCATTAATATCCGAACTTATTAGCTTACCCCCATCTATCTGAATAATGGGCCTCAATTCGGGAGGAAGAACTGGTAAAAAGGACAGAATCATCCATTCGGGTTCTATATTTGTTTGAAGAAAATGTTTAGCTAATCCCATACGTCTAACCAAAAAATTCTTTCTTATTTGAATTTTGATATCTTCTGATTCATTTCCAACGTCTGCTAATTGGTTCCATTCTACTAATGAATTCTCGATAAGAATTCGCAAATCTAAATCAGCTAATTGCTCTCTAATAGCATCAGCTCCTGCCATAATTTCTCGATTTTGAAATGTCTCGAAGCCTTGGGTACTAAAAAAAACTGGAATGCTGTATTTCCGGGATTGGATTTCATATTCGAATGAACCTCGTAATCGTAAGAAAGTCGGTTTTTTAGTTATGGGCCTAGCAAAAGAACAATCGAGATAGGTTCCTATAGGATTCCCCCCTTTCAAATCGGACGTGAAGGTTTCCTCTCATCCGGCTCAAGTAGTTGCACTAAATCAAAAAGGAGTTCTTTCTTATTTTTAGACTTTTTTAGATAAAACGTTACAAAGAACTACTCTTTACTCAAGTTCCCAGTCAAAAAAATCTCTCGTTGATTCATTCTTTTTTGACTTCAAATGGATGAATGAATTACTTATCAAAAATGAGAATGTCAAATTCCTGAGTAGTCTACTTCCCTTATGAATTCTCTTCAAGACTTTGGATTCTTGAATTCATACGGGATTTATTTGTCTATATCTCATTCCATTTAATCTTTTAGGTCCCTACTCACCTCGGCGGTTATGTCTTAATATCCCTTGAAGCATATATGCGATAGATAAACTCCTGTAACCATACTATAATTTGCTTGCTTAAGCAAAATCTTTCTCTGAAAGAGATGGAACGGTAAATCCCATGAAAAAAGATTTTTCACAAGGTATAACTAGCTATTCCTGTTTATCTATTACGGAATCGACCATGGATTAATTCCCCTTTAAATTGGAAGTATAGAATACACCAAAAATCCTGAGTTTCATGTTATTTCTTCCAAAACACATGTCAGACCAAGGGCATCCCAAATGGATCGAATGGGATGACAGTTTCTCAATTCGAACCTGTCAAATGAGAATTTTGATCAAATCACACACCGCAATATACTAGGCTTTTTAATTCCTTAAGGGATTTATCTAAAAGAGTCGCGATATAACTAGGAAGACGTTTGAAATACCACACATGAGTCACTGGACATGCAAGTTTGATGTACCCCATTTGATATCTTCGTATCCTAGAATTAGCAAATTCTACCCCACATTCTTGACAAAATCTTGGGTTTTCTTTTTCAGCCCCAATCTCTCGATAAATTCCACACGCACAAAATCCACTTTTTATGGGTCCAAAGATTTTTTCGCAAAACAATCCATTTGTTTCTGGTTTATTGCTTTTATAATGAAATGTTTGAGGTTCTGTTACCTCTCCAACTATTTCCCCATTAGGTAGGATTCTGGTCGCCCAAGCCTTTATTTGTTGAGGAGAAACTGGTCCAATTTGAAGTTGTTGATGTTTATACTGGTCAATCATAAAAAAAGATTGAAAGGATTATTAATTCAGATCACACGTCCTTCCTATGAATCTGGAAGTTCTTTTCAGATATAAGGAAATAATTCAGTTCTAGAGCCAAAGATCGTAGTTCCCGAACAAGTACTCGAAAAGATTCTGGAACATCATCGTCGGGGTTAGGAGCTCTTCCTCCAATAAGCATAGTATTGAATACTTCTTTACGAGCTCTAATATGATCAGATTTATAAGTAAGCATTTCTTGTAAAATATGAGCAACACCAAATCCTTCTAGAGCCCAAACTTCCATTTCTCCTACTCGTTGTCCCCCTTGGTTAGCCCTTCCTCTAAGGGGTTGTTGTGTAACAAGTGCGTAAGGCCCAGTAGAACGCCCATGAATTTTATCATCAACTTGATGAATTAATTTGAGAATATAGGACTTTCCTATTAGAACAGGTTGTTCAAAAGGATCTCCTGTTCTTCCATCAAATATTCTGCTTTTTCCAGGGTATTCAGGCTCAAATACCCATGGATTTTTTGTTTGTTTACTGGCTTCATATAATTCAGAAAAGACTAGTTTTCTCGAAGCCTCTTGCTCATATCTTTCATCAAAGGGTGCTATTCGATAATGTTTCTTTAGCAGATCCCCTGCTAATCCAAGCGAGCATTCAAATAGCTGTCCCACATTCATTCGTGAAGGTACTCCTAAAGGATTGAAGACCATATCAACAGGTGTTCCATCTTGCAAATAGGGCATATCTTGTCGAGGCAAAATCTTGGAAATGATACCTTTATTGCCATGTCTTCCAGCTACTTTATCACCTACTTTTATTTTACGTTTCTGTAAAATATATACACAAATCATTTCTAAAATACCACTCGAATCGCCCTTCTCAATCCATTTCACATCAATAACGAGACCTCTTCCACCTATAGGCAGTCTTAGAGAAGTTTCTTTTGCAGTGGATAAATCCATGCCAAGTATAGCTCCTAATAACGTATCCTCAGGGAACGATTCATCCTCCGTTGGCGTTAATTTACCTACTAGAATATCACCTGTTTCTACCCAAGATCCCAGCATCACAATCCCGTTCCTATCCAATTTGCGGAGGAAATGAGTCTCGAGATGGGGTATTTCCTTAGTGATTCTTTCAGGGCCTTGATTTGTCACATAAGTCTTAATTTCATATCTCCGAATGTGAAAAGACGTCAAAATATCTTCATATATCAGACGTTCGCTAATTAGGACTGCATCTTCAAAATTGTAACCCTCCCATGGCATATAAGCTACCAAGATGTTTTTCCCTAAAGCGAGTTCCCCACCAACTGTAGCGGCACCGTCTGCTAAAATTTGACCTTTTTGAACACACTGACCTCCTTGAACGCGGGGTTTTTGGTGGATCAAAGTTTTTTTGTTGGAACCTTGATACTTAACTAAAGGAATACTGAAAGTATTCCCATTCCTTGATAAAACGATCTTGTGATTATCCGTAAAAAAGACCTTTCCCTGATGTTCAGCTATAACTGAAAACCCCGAATCTACAGCCGTTTGGCCTTCTAATCCAGTTCCAACAATACACTTCTCGGACTGAGAAAGTGGAACTGCTTGGCGCTGCATATTAGAACTCATTAAAGCTCGATTCGCGTCATTATGCTCGATAAAAGGAATAAGGGAAACTCCCATAGAAAAATAGTGGGAGGGAAAAATGCTTCGAAGATGAATCTGTTCCCACGCAATAGTCAGGAATTCTTGACGGTATCGAGCGGGAACAACCTCTTCTTCTTGAATACCCCGATTCAAGGCCAAAGAATTTCCTGCTGCTACCATATAATATTCATCTCTAGTTGGTGATAAATAAACCATCTGTGCTTCTTTTTTTCTTGGTTTCTCAGGTATTTTATAAAACGGACTCTCTATAGATCCCCAATGACCAATCCTCGCATGAATAGCTAACGATCCCATAAGTCCAACATTAATACCTTCGGATGTATCAATTGGGCAAATACGTCCATAGTAGCTAGGATGTATATCTCGGATCCGAAAACTAGCAGTTCGACTCGTTAACCCTCTAGGACCCAAAAAACTCCATTTTCGCCCATGAGCAACTTGTGCTAATGGATTAGTTTGATCTGAAACTTGCGATAAGGGGTGGAGGCCAAAAAACGATTCATAAGTAGTTGTTAATGAAGTTGAACTTACCAAATTTTGAGGACTTGATATCCGTTTATTATGAGAGATTGCTACACGTATAGTATTCCGAATTGTTTTTTCTAAACGAAAGAGAGCCAATCTGAATTGATCCTGTAAGAGATCTCCTACAGAACGAATACGTTTATTCTTCAAGTGATTCATCTCATCAAGTGTACCCATTTCCAATTTCATTTCGATCAAATGATCCGCAGCAGCCAATACATCTCGTGGTAACAAAAATATATTGTCCTGAGGTATATCAAGATTGAGCCTACGGTTCATATTTCGTCGTCCAATCCTTCCTAATTCGCATTTTTTTTGAAAAAATTCATTATATAATATTTGATATAAGGATTCTGAAAATACCATATCTTCCTCTTCTATAGAAGAAAACTTTTTATAAAACTCTAAAATTGCATTTTCTTTTGAACTAATTTGTATTTTTTTCTTATCATTCAGGAAAGACAAAAAAATCTCAGGGTAACAAACATTCTCCAGAATTTCTTTCAGATTCAAACCCATAGCCGATAATAGAACTAGAATAGATATCTTTTGTTTCCTACTAACACGCGCCCATATCCTTGCGTTTCTATCCATTTCTAATTTGAACCTTCCTCCACAATCTGATATTATAGTCGCGGTATAGACAGGAATTCCCTTATGATCCAATTCTGAACGGTAGTAAATACCAGGACTTTGCAATATTTGATTGATCACAGTTCTATATATTCCATTTATTATAAAAGTTCCTAGGGAAGTCATTATAGGAATGTTTCCTATCAAAACGGTTTGTTCTTGCATATTTCTACTGGTTTTTCGAATTAATCCTGCGGGTACATATAATCTTGAAGAATATGTAAGTGATTCATAGATAGCATCTCTTTCTTTTATCAAGGGTTCTACCAATTTATATCTTTCCACAAATAATTGAAATTCCATATTTTGATTTATATCTTCCATTTTTTCTTTTGGAAACTGATCAAGTTCTTCCGTCAAGCCTTTAGTAATGAATCTGCAAAAGCCCTCAAATTGTATCTGATTAAACCCAGGTATTGTGGACATCCCTCCGTTTTCATTCCGAATCATATTATCTTAATCTGAAGCTTCCTTTTTCACGAAAAAAATACCTCATTATTCATCGACCCTTAAGATCGATCTAGTAATGATCAAATTTCTATTCTGTTTACTAAATCACATGAAACTTTAATGAACTCCATATATGGATTTTCGCCATAATCTATTTCTAGATTGAGATGAAATGGAAAGAGGCAGAAAAACCGGTTTCGTTCCGAAAAAACGTGAGGATTTGCAAGAAGTATAAATAAATGGGATGGGAATGGATTGATAAGATATTCCCAGAGCAAAATTCTGCGACTTCCTTCCAATTCTAGGATCTTTTCTATAGAAAATATAGATAGATATCCAATGGCAAAATAGATCTGATTTGTACCCCTTCTTGATTCTTTGTAGTTTCTATTTGCTCTTTCCTAGGAAAGACAGAATAGTCAGGCAAACTGGAGAATTTGATTTAGTGATTTAGGAAACTTGATGTTCCAAAAAATTCGGAAAACCTTCTTGTTTATTTCGTAATAGGAATCTTATTTATTTATCGTAATAGTCTATTATTACTAAGAATAACATATTCAATTCCTAGAATTGATAAAATAGTATTGAATTGCATAACAAAATGATTATACTAATCAAATAGTATTTTGTAAGGGCATGCCGGTATATTTATCTATTTACCTGCATATTACACTTTTTTTGTAATTGCATTTGGAACAACAGAGATCGATATAACTATAACTATATCATATAGTTATTGTATTCAATACATTCGATACGGTGCAAAAAATTCTCTCTAGCTTGGGATATTATATGCATAAGAGAGATTCTTACTTAGAATTTATGTAATTATTCCTGTTCTGGGGTTTACATTCCATATACATGAATATTGAATTTGAATTCCTATATTTTCAAAATTTCTAATTGAAAAGGAGAAAAAGGCTTGATTTTTTCAAGTAATTGATACTGATCAATCGTAAATATATTTTGATTTTGTTTATCGTATTAAAGATACGAAACACAATTGAAGATATAATATCAATTTAAGAATCCTTCGTTACTTTAAGATAACAAATCAAAAAATCCAAAATAAAATGAATAATGATTATTATTCAAAATCAAATTCTAGTTAATGGTTCTAATTTGACCTCAATTTTGGAATCTATCACCGGAAATCCTTTTTGATCGTTTCCAGAATTCTTTAATAGATAAAGAGAAGAAGTTCTTCATTGAATTGAAAAAGTATGCGTTTTGAAATAGAATTGATCGAAGAGAACGATCTAAATTGAATAAATCCAATAAAAAATAGAACTCCCCTTCTTTTTCGGAAAGAAATCAAAAAAATGAATGGATTCAAGAAAAAAAAAATTGAATCTTTTTTATTGATTTTGGATTCGATTTGGCGACATGGCCAAGCGGTAAGGCAGGGGACTGCAAATCCTTTATCCCCAGTTCAAATCTGGGTGTCGCCTTTTCAACAAGATACTTAGGATTTCGTTTTCTATATCCTATTCTTCAAACCCAATTTGTTGATACTGGATTTCTCTAATTCCTAGTTCGAGAAAATCAAAAAACTTATCCAGTGGGATTCCAAAAAATCAAGAAATGGGTTGAAGAGTTTTAGTAACAGCTTCTCTTTCCTTTCATAGAAAGAGAGACAGTAAGCTTAGGTAAAATCAAAAATATGGAAAGTCTACACTAATGATACTTATGTATCTTTATAATCCATTTGGGTTTTTTTCATAAAAAAAGTTTGTATGTAACAATTGTCTGTCCTTAAGGTTTTCTAATTTCACGAGGAATTCTATATATTCGAAGCACAATATATTTTTCTGTTGGTTTCTCAACAGCTTTATAAATAGAAATCAGAATCCTTTTATGACTCTTTACTATACTATAAATTTGATTATGATTATTGATCAATAATCGAATAATTACTTCATAGAAATAGGAGAACAATTCATATGGATTTAGTCAGTTTTGCTTGGGCTGCTTTAATGGTAGTCTTTACATTTTCACTTTCACTTGTAGTATGGGGAAGGAGTGGACTTTAATTAAGAGAATTTATTGAGAAATCGATTGAGTAATCGAATTATATCAATTGTTTTATGGATGGATCCTTTTTCTTGCAAAGCTTTATAAGAGCTTGTCTCTCTTTCACAAGCTCCCACTGGAAAGAATACGGTATTTCATAGAAATAGAAAAAATAGCGAAAAATAATCATTTGATTCAAGAATCAAGGATTGATTCTAGTTTTTTTGTATTTCAAAACCAAAATCTAGACATGATAGGAAATTTTTGAACCAAAAAATTCCTAACGTCATTAATAGAAAATAACCTATAATAGAGAATACTCTCTCTACTGCGAAAGAAAGAACTATATTCTATCGCAGTAGAGAATTCGCATTCGTTTTAGTTAAGACTTGGGATTCTGTTTTTTTAACAGCTTTCTTTTATTTCTTTAATGATTGATAAGTCAAATTTGATTCAATTTAATCATTTTGACTAACTGTTTTTACGTAGATAATAAGTAAAAAAGCAGTAGGAACTAGAATGAACAGTGCAGTAGCAATAAATGCGAGAATATTGACTTCCATAATCTCATTTTTCCCTTTTTTTGTTTTCGCAATAACTCGGGATGTAATCCCATAGAGAGGAGATATTGAGCTCCTATTAATACAGAAAATTATTAAGGATGGCTTGCATCCTGATAATATTGAATTGGATCCTTTATTATGAATAAAGGATATCTGATCTATCAAATCGATTCATCATTGAGAATTCAATAGTATAACATAGGAAGATCTTTTTGTTACCCATACTAATTTGAGAATGGGATTTTTTTATTGGATTTGAAACCTTTTCCACTTTTTGTGTTCTATAACTTACTGTCTGTCTTCTTTATCTTCAAAAAATTTTCCTTGCTTTTTCAATTAGAAATGAAATACAAGTAAGCGTTTTTATATGACTATAATCTTATAGGTCAGTTATACACATATCCAAAAAAAGACTCGAAGTACCATGGGAGAAAGAATAGAAAAAAAATCGAATATTCCAAGAAAGAAATTAACTGAAAAGGCTGATTTCTTGGCCTTCTCTTTTATTTTAGTGAGTCTCTCCTTTTTCGGATTTGGAATGAAATGCATACATTCCAAATTTCAGTCTATTAGTTGAATGAGAATAGTAGAGCATATATCAAAAAATTATCAAAAAATCGGAACTAAAAATTCAAAGAGGTGTAGTTGAATATTCAAACTACTTTGTTTTTGAAGGTAATTATACAAAGTTTATTTTTTATAAAAAATAAATGAATCAAACTTGTATATCATAGTAAAATGGGATAATTTCGTTGTTCAAGAACAGTTGAAAAAAAAGGAGGGTTGATGGATGGTATAAATAAAAGACTAAATATAGTCTTCGATAGTATTCGAAGAATCAGTATATGAGAAATGATTACCTTATCAATCAATAGATAATAGTCAAAAAAATGAGATTTCTGCATCAATATTTATATGGTTGAAAAATACAAAACGAAAACAAAAGAGATATTCATTCCCATAATTATTAAAAATGAGATCTTGCTTGTTTTCTGCTTTCCTTTTTCCATGAGAAAGGAAAGAAAATTCAATCAATTTTTCGGATTCTAGTTCGGGACTGACGGGGCTCGAACCCGCAGCTTCCGCCTTGACAGGGCGGTGCTCTGACCAATTGAACTACAATCCCAGCAAAGCAAGTAGAAATATTCCTATTTTGAATACCATTCCATTCAGCTGTACCAAAGTTACAAATGATATATATCATAGTATTAGTGAAACAGATTACTGTAATCTTTTCTTTTTTTCTTTAAAGAAGGAAAATCATCGATCTTCTCATTAAGAGTAATAAACTCTTTTCTTTTTTTTTTTTTCATGAGACTTTATGAGAGGTATTACTGAACTTCAAAAACGATCATGAATCTACGTTCTTAGAAAGAAAAATAAATGAAAATGTATGTAGAATATGGATAAATACATTCACTCTTCTCATTCATTTCATGAATGAATGGAATGAATGGTTTGGCATTTCCTTCTCTTTGAAGTCCTTAAAGAAAAGGAAATACCAAATATAAAAAGAGGAAAAATCAATTATATCGTATATAATATACGCATTCATAGAAGGGCATTATTGTTCATAAAAGAATAATATTGGGCCGAGCTGGATTTGAACCAGCGTAGACATATCGTCAACGAATTTACAGTCCGTCCCCATTAACCGCTCGGGCATCGACCCTGAATAGGAGGATTCATTCTAGGATTAAGGAAGAATGAATCCCAGGCTTCTTGATAAACACGGGAGAATTCATCTTAGGTTTCTTGACCTGGGGGAATTCATCATTAGGTTTCTTAATAAAATATTATCAACTTTTTACCTTACCCCCAGGGGAATTTGAATCCCCGCTGCCTCCTTGAAAGAGAGATGTCCTAACCGCTAGACGATGAGGGCAAATCTGTCCGTCCACATATCGTAAGAAGTCAGTACTTCAATTATACTATGCATTTTTTTACTGTCAATATAATACATACCTAACACTTCGTTAAATACATGCTTCAATACGCTGAAATCGCCGTTTTTTTCAATTGTTAGAATTTTGTGCCATTTTGTCATGAAAATGCCTTTTAGAGCGTTTATACGCCATTTTATGACGTTTTAGAATTTTTTGATTTGATAATTTATTCATGAACCATCCTATGGTAAATTATAAGAAAAGGAATCTAACGAAAAAAGATCGGTTGAAGCATTTCTTCAATTTAGGTAGTTATTTAATTAGCCTGCTAGAAGAGTAAAATCTCTTTTTCCTTCATTCTAACTTCAATAAAGCATAGCTCATTGCTTCGTTTGATGTTCAGATCAAATATACTGCACACTAAGCTATAAAGAAAATAAGAAAATTCTCTTTTCTATTTCATTCAAAAAGATTCGGTGTTTCCGTTCATACATATTATGAAATTCTTCATCACCTATTTCAATAGAATCTATTGAACCTATATCAATGTGGGTAACCCTATTTTGGTGTAAAAAAATAGATTGTTTCTGAATGAATTCCTATGCCTTATAGGCATATATTATTCACATAGAATAGATATTCTAGAAGTAATATTTCTTACTATGTAAATCTGTTAGAAATGATTTATGCGAACCCCTTCTAATGAAAAAGGAAAATGACTAATTGATTAATCAAATTTCTATGCCCTTTTAACTCAGGGGTAGAGTAACGCCATGGTAAGACGTAAGTCATCAGTTCAAATCTGATAAAGGGCTCTCTCTACTATTCATTTCGTAAGATGACATCCATGAACTGATCAGCAGTAAACATTCAATGAGGTTGTTTTTTAGCACCAAAAAACAAAAAAGAATTTTTTCACAGGTTCCCTTAGGACTAATGAGAATTAGTCGGAAATTTGAAGAATCCGACAAAGTGACATCGGCCACAGGGTAAACCATTATTTTTCGATCTTCCCAACCGATTCTATTCTAGAGAGAGGTCAACGATAGACATCGACAATAACCCCACCCAGTTCTCACTCTCCAAAATGATGCTATGATAGCCTTTTTCCCTGCGTTTTTGAATAATAGATAAGGAGTTTGTAAAACCGAAAGTCATCGGTTCAAATCCAAGGAAGGCCCTTTCTTTTCCACTAAACTCAAGTTTTATACCTTGTTCTTCAAGCGAACTCTGTCAAAAAAAAAGAAAAAATGAGCATAAAAATGAGAATATAATGAATTTGAATTTTTTTTCGTTATATTATGAGAATGGGATATTCATTCTCATAATGACTAATTGGAATAATTGAATCTTCTTAGGAGTAGTTTGGCCATAGTGACATAGTCTTATTAATGTTTCATTATTCCAATTTTTTGTTCTGGGAGGCATGGCATAACGGATATATTCTAGAATATTTGCAAACCAAAAAAGTGTTCTTATTTCTACATCTCCATTTTTCTTCGAAAATTCACTATTTTCTTTCAAAACGAAAATAAAAAGTAAGTGGACCTAACTCATTGAATTATGACTATATCAACTATTCTGATATATAAATTCGATAATAGATAAGATTTTCTAAGGATAAGCGGATTCTTTTGATTTCCTTAGACCACGGCAAAGCAAGAATTTGCCAATATTTACGATTTTCTATTCTTGTTACTGGATATTGATTCTATAGAAAAAAATTGTTATTCCTTTCTGCTATATAGAAAATATTTCGAAAAGTTTACTTCGAAAATCGATTTTGAAATATCTTTCCTTGACGAATCAATATTGTTTGATTGTTTTGCCAATACAATAGGGAAGGAATGGAAGAAAAGGATTTATCTTTCAAAGATACCATTATTTCATATTCTATTTAATGGTATGAAAAAATAGGAAATTTTTGGTTTTTTTACTATATCTTGTTAAAAGATATATTCTGAGATATGAGTCATAGAAGATATGACTCATAGAGAGGATTTCAATATTGTTAATAAGCACTAATCCGGTCGAGCTCATGGATTTGCTTAGATTGTTTTGTGGCTTAATAGAAAAAAAAGAACTTGTATCTTCGAAACCCATTGTAAATAAAAGGGCCTTGAAGGAGAAATCGTCCATAGATGATTGAACTATCATATGCCTTAGAATTACCATGAAGTGTTCGAAAATGGTTGAAGTAATTGAACAGGAGGATCACTATGACTATAGCTCTTGGTAGATTTACCAAAGATCAAAATGATTTATTTGATATTATGGATGACTGGTTACGAAGAGACCGTTTCGTTTTTGTAGGATGGTCGGGCCTATTGCTCTTTCCTTGTGCTTATTTTGCTTTAGGGGGTTGGTTTACAGGTACAACTTTTGTAACTTCATGGTATACTCATGGATTGGCTAGTTCCTATTTGGAAGGTTGCAATTTTTTAACCGCTGCAGTTTCTACTCCTGCGAATAGTCTAGCACATTCTTTGTTGTTACTATGGGGTCCTGAAGCACAAGGAGATTTTACCCGCTGGTGTCAATTAGGAGGTCTGTGGACTTTTGTTGCTCTCCACGGTGCTTTTGCACTAATAGGTTTTATGTTGCGTCAATTCGAAATTGCTCGATCAGTTCAATTGCGACCTTACAATGCAATTGCATTCTCTGGTCCAATCGCTGTTTTTGTTTCCGTATTCCTAATTTATCCACTAGGTCAATCTGGTTGGTTCTTTGCACCTAGTTTTGGTGTAGCAGCTATATTTCGATTCATCCTCTTCTTCCAAGGATTTCATAATTGGACATTAAACCCTTTTCATATGATGGGAGTTGCTGGAGTATTAGGTGCAGCCCTGCTATGCGCTATTCACGGTGCTACTGTGGAAAATACTCTATTCGAAGATGGTGATGGTGCAAATACATTCCGTGCTTTTAACCCAACTCAAGCCGAAGAGACTTATTCGATGGTCACTGCTAACCGATTTTGGTCCCAAATCTTTGGGGTTGCTTTTTCCAATAAACGTTGGTTACATTTCTTTATGCTATTTGTACCAGTAACCGGTTTATGGATGAGTGCTATTGGAGTAGTGGGTCTCGCTCTGAACCTACGTGCCTATGACTTTGTTTCCCAAGAAATCCGTGCAGCGGAAGATCCTGAATTTGAGACTTTCTACACCAAAAATATTCTTTTAAACGAAGGTATTCGTGCTTGGATGGCGGCTCAGGATCAGCCTCATGAAAACCTTATATTCCCTGAGGAGGTTTTACCACGTGGAAACGCTCTTTAATGGAACTTTAGCTTTAGCTGGCCGTGACCAAGAAAGCACTGGTTTTGCTTGGTGGGCCGGGAATGCTAGACTTATCAATTTGTCCGGTAAACTACTTGGAGCTCATGTAGCTCATGCTGGATTAATCGTATTCTGGGCCGGAGCAATGAATTTATTTGAAGTGGCTCATTTCGTACCAGAGAAACCTATGTATGAACAAGGATTAATTTTACTTCCACACCTAGCTACTTTAGGTTGGGGAGTAGGTCCTGGAGGAGAAGTTATAGACACCTTTCCATACTTTGTATCTGGAGTACTTCACTTAATTTCCTCTGCAGTCTTAGGTTTTGGCGGTATTTATCATGCTCTTCTTGGACCGGAAACTCTTGAAGAATCTTTTCCATTCTTCGGTTATGTATGGAAAGATAGAAATAAAATGACTACAATTTTGGGCATTCACCTAATTTTGTTAGGTCTAGGTGCTTTTCTTCTGGTATTTAAAGCTGTTTATTTTGGAGGCGTATATGATACCTGGGCTCCAGGTGGGGGAGATGTAAGAAAAATTACTAACTTAACTCTTAGCCCCAGCGTCATATTTGGTTATTTACTAAAATCTCCTTTTGGAGGAGAAGGATGGATTGTTAGTGTGGACGATTTAGAAGATATAATTGGCGGACATGTATGGTTAGGTTCCATTTGTATACTTGGTGGAATTTGGCATATCTTAACCAAACCCTTTGCATGGGCTCGTCGTGCATTTGTATGGTCCGGAGAGGCTTATTTGTCTTATAGTTTAGGTGCTTTATCTGTCTTTGGTTTCATTGCTTGTTGTTTTGTCTGGTTCAATAATACCGCTTATCCTAGTGAGTTTTATGGACCCACTGGGCCAGAAGCTTCTCAAGCTCAAGCATTTACTTTTCTAGTTAGAGACCAACGTCTTGGAGCTAATGTGGGGTCTGCACAAGGACCTACTGGTTTAGGTAAATACCTAATGCGTTCCCCGACTGGAGAGGTTATTTTTGGAGGAGAAACCATGCGTTTTTGGGATCTTCGTGCTCCTTGGTTAGAACCTCTAAGGGGTCCAAATGGTTTGGACTTGAGCAGGCTGAAAAAAGACATACAACCCTGGCAAGAACGACGTTCGGCAGAATATATGACTCACGCTCCTTTAGGTTCTTTAAATTCAGTAGGTGGTGTAGCTACAGAGATTAATGCAGTCAATTATGTCTCTCCTAGAAGTTGGTTAGCGACCTCTCATTTTGTTCTAGGATTCTTCTTTTTTGTAGGACATTTGTGGCATGCGGGAAGGGCCCGTGCAGCTGCAGCAGGATTTGAAAAAGGAATCGATCGTGATTTGGAACCTGTTCTTTTCATGACTCCTCTTAACTGAGATTTTCTATCTCTATTTTATTTATTGCTTTTTTTCAGTTTTGGCTCGGCTAGATAGAATAGCCGAGCCTTCCTTTCTATGAAATAAAGGATAAGAAACAAAAAAAAACAAATCAAGAAACCCTTTTATTTCAATAAATCAAAATAATTGGAGAGAGAGGGATTCGAACCCCCGATAGTTCGAAGAACTATGCCGGTTTTCAAGACCGGAGCTATCAACCACTCAGCCATCTCTCCCAAAGGGAATCTATATTACCTATTCCTACGAATAAAATAGTCCCCATATATTACTCCTATGAAATGAGAAACTCACTATCTTTTCCTCTCCGATATTAATCATTTGGAGATATTTCTGTATACTATATACAGAGATACATGATCGAGTATGCCTGCTTTTGAAATCAAAAAAAAAAGTCGACTCTTTCATGTTCAAATCAAATAAGATGGTAATAAGTTTTAAAGAAAAGAATCCATTGGTTTATAATGAAAACTCTCCAAATTGTACTTTATTCCATTCCAATTTGGACTAAGTGAGGGATCAATTGTATAATTCATTTGTTGATAGCTTGGAGGATTAGAAACATGACTATTGCTTTCCAATTAGCTGTTTTTGCACTAATTGCGACTTCATCAGTCTTATTAATTAGTGTGCCTCTTGTATTTGCTTCTTCTGATGGTTGGTCAAGTAACAAAAATGTTATATTTTCCGGTACATCATTATGGATTGGATTAGTCTTCTTGGTAGCGATTCTGAATTCTATCATTTCTTAAATTTTCCCCCTCATCACTTGTGTGAATCAATTTAGATGGTGAGACATATTGAAATTCAATCTAAGTTATTCAAAACATTCTTTTTGAATTGTGATTCATTAGATATAATCCAATATTCAGATTATCT
>JAMQYH010001353.1:27500-30916 GCA_027562975.1 Rhynchospora breviuscula
AAAACTTCTTTTTTAAGAATTCTCAAAAGAACAAGATCTACTCGAGATGGACTTTCAATGGAGTAAAAATCTTTCAAAAAAAAATCAATTAAGATTTTTCATTGTTTATGTTAACTTGAAAAAACATGTTATGGTAACATGGTGAATTATTCTATTTTATTGGATGGAGGTATGCTTTAGTGTATTTGATGCACCAAATACACCCTTATTATATGTTCTTTGATGTATATAGTGCAAGCAAATCCAATCCTACTTCTTGTTTTGCAAATTGATAAGTTTATAATAGAAATCGAATTTTTCCTAGTTAGAAAAATCTATTTCTTATTTTCGTATTTGAAAAAAAAAAACGATTTTTATTTTAATACGGATTTCCTCATTGACAGTCATATAATATTATATAAATAATTATATATTAGTTATTTCATATAAAACCATTCGAGTCAATTATATTAATTTAATGAGATTCGAAAAGATCGGTCTGAATCGAAGAATTCAGAGAATAAAGAAAAGAAGAATAGATAAAGATCCAATCTCAGATTGGATTCAATCCATTTTGGAGTTTCATTTGAAAAAAAAAAGACTGAATGTAGAACTTTACACTTTTTGAAAAAAGTTTTCAAAAGAAAGAGAGAAATAGATATAGGTAGAATGATTCTATTCTTATGGAATAGAAAATATATAAATAATCGAATCGTTTCTGACTAAAAAACAGAATGTTTATTTTCTCGAATAGAGATGCATTTTTGAATTAAAAGAAGACAGTGAAAAACAAATAGCAGTATGAATAATTAAATATTCAATTATTTTATTCAAGATTCAACAAAAAAATTCAATAAATCAATATTATTGAAATTGAAAAGAATTCAAGGATTCAAAAAAAATAATAAGAAATGGAAGAGAGACGAGAAATCGAAGACAAATAGATAAAACTGCAATACTGAATCTTAGTACAAAAAAAGAAGAAAGAAGGGGGGATATGGCGAAATTGGTAGACGCTACGGACTTGATTAGATTGAGCCTTGGTATGGAAACCCGCTAAGTGTTAACTTCCAAATTCAGAGAAACCCTGGAATGAAAAATGGGCAATTCTGAGCCAAATCTTTCTTTTTCGAAAACAAAACGAATATATATTGATTGCAAAAAATCAAATATATGAAGGTTCCAATTATTTGGAAAATCAAAAAGAAAAAGGATAGGTGCAGAGACTCGATGGAAGCTATTCTAACGAATAGAGTTAATTATGTTGCATTGGTAGAATGTCTCTATCGAAATTAAGAGAAAGGATAGCCATGTATACCAAAGACATACATACATAGATTACTGATTAATCATTTGATTGATCATAATCACGATCAAATCATATTTTTCATGTTAATAAAGAAATTTTGAATGATTATGAAATTTTTATGAATTGAAAAATTCTGAATTATTTATGGAGAATTGATTCGAATAAGAAGTTCAATGAGAAAAGAACTTCTTTTTTAGTAATCAAATTATTCATTATAGAGTTTTTTCGATTTTTTCAAATGAAAAAATGATGAGAAATCAAACGAGAATAAAGATAGAGTCCATTCTACATGTCAATATCGACAAGAATGAAATTTATAGTAAGAGGAAAATCCGTCGATTTTTTGAATCATGAGGGTTCAAGTCCCTCTATCCCCAATAAAAAGCCCATTTGGTTTCCTAAATATTTCTTCTTTTTTTTTTCTCAAAAATGGAAAAAAAAGTAACTATACTTTCCCGCCCTTTCTGAATTGATTCAACTTTTTCATTTCGAAAGTAGATCTGAAAAAAAAAGATATCATTTTTTTGCATAATAATAATAAAATATTATTAAGGAATCTCTATAACAAAATCATTACCAATCATATCATTATCTTACCATTGACTATTCCATTTTTGAGAATAAATTGTTATTTGAGTTCAATTAGTTAATTGACGTAGGTACAAGGGCATAGATACGAGTATTCTACTCGAGTGATCCACAAGAAATGGTCGGGATAGCTCAGTTGGTAGAGCAGAGGACTGAAAATCCTCGTGTCACCAGTTCAAATCTGGTTCCTGGCAAGACGAAAAAATATTTGGTAAGACATCAAAAAAATTTCTCTATATAGATTGGTATATAAATTGAATAATTGCAAAATAGAATCCAATGTGTATTCATGGATTTTTTTACAGAAATCCAAACATCTTTTTTGAAAGATAGAAATCCGAAAAATTTCTATGCTTATGGAAAAGCATAGAATGAATCAGGCTATGCTCTTTTTTGATTATTGAAATTCAAAAAAAGACTTTTGAAATAAAGAGTTAGAGGATAAGAATAGATAGACAGAATGCATTTGAAACAGAATCAAAATTGGATGCCTTTTTATTTCTGAATTTCGTATTGATTTTTTTTCTATTTATTATGTTTCTTTTTTGCTTCCCTTACTTTCTAGGGTGCAATTCAAAATTTGAAACTGATAGAAAATACATGAATATTCTACTTCTCCTCCAAATAAAAGAATCTAAAAACTTTGAATCCATGATCCGAATATACAGCAGTTATTCTGTTTGTTTCATCTAAACAACGTCAAAATCTTCATTGACTCGAATAATGAAATTTGAAGTCGTGTCATATAAGTGACATTTGTTTCCTATCATTCAATGGGCATCTTGTATTTCATAGAAATTGGGAGTAATATAGTCTTTACGCAAGGGCCAGCCTATCCAACTTTCAGGCATTAAGATACGTTTAAGGCGTGGATGATTATCATAAGAGATTCCCAACATATCATAAGATTCGCGTTCTTGAAAATCAGCACTTCTCCAAATCCAAAAAACAGACGGAATTCGAGGATTATTCCTCGGTACAAATACTTTGATACATACCTCTTCTGGGTTATATGTACCGTATTGTATTCTTGTAAGATGATATACGCTACCTAAAAATCCGCCTGGTGCTACATCATAAACACACTGAGAGCGTAAATAATTGTAACCATATACATATAAAATGACAGCAATGGAGTCCCAATCCTCAGCCTTTATTTGTAAGGTTTCTATTCCTCGAGAATCAAAGCCTAAAGATCTATGAACCAGCTCATGCTTGACCAGCCAATCAGAGAAAAAATTTTGCAAATGATCATTCTCCATTCTATTGATCTCTCTCCCATTTGTATAAGTATTTCAAAATAAAATTGGTGAGGAAAGGTTGACTTGCTCTTTCTTATTCTGCAAAAAAGAACCCTACCTAATTAAGTAATTCGTAGGAAGATACTGAATCTTTAGATCTCAAAAACGTTTTAGAGGATATCTTTGAAGTAGCTTGTGATTGATAAATCAATCTTTGATCATAATTTCCAGTATGAATACTGCGTTGAACATGAAATTTATGATTCGTAGTAAAACATCGATTTTCTTCTTGAGATTTT
>JAMQYH010001354.1:0-27878 GCA_027562975.1 Rhynchospora breviuscula
CAAAATAATTCGCTTTGTTGTGATTCGTGTCTCGGTTGCGATTGGCTGCTTTGCCTTCAGTCTTTTCTTATTTCAGAAATTTGTTCTCCAGATCGAGATCCATAGCGCGTTTCAGATCCGGTTCCTGAGCCATAACCATAAGCAGAAGGAAGGATTGACCTATCCCAAATGAAGATGGGGATGCAGAGCCTCTTTACCGAGGGAACTCAGCATATGTCGTTGGTTTACCCGGAATCATCAACCGAAGAAGCAAAGGTGGTGACAGTGAAATAGGATCAGTCGAGCATATTCGTTCCTCGGATTCAGAGTACGAAAGAATGAGATTAAGGTGTATCCCGCCAAAACAAAAGACATACTGGGGCCTTACTTGAAAATGGATTGGATTAAGTTGAACATTTCCCATTGGTGTGTCCCTCGAAAGAAAAAATGGAAAGGGTTGGGGAGAATAGTGATGCTAAACAGTGTGCTTTCAGCTATTCCTCCATGATGTCAGTTTAGAAGAATCCTGTACGATAGAGAGCATTCGTAGACAGTTCTTATGACAAGCTCTGGCTGACGTTCTGGACTGCACTTCCGGGCTTAAAGAAGCGAGTGACTCTCCCCGGCATCTATCAACATATAGAGATGTCGCCCCTCCTTATCACTGTTGGTGCTTTTCATAGCATAGTAGAGTAGCCAAGGGCGTAAGCAAAATTCTCCTTTGGAAAGTCAGAATCTAATCTTTTGTGAGAAACTCCGATATTCTCTTATATTATAGAACGGCAATATCCCCTGCTGCTGCCGTTGAAGGAATAAAGGAGGCTCCTCTTTAGAATGCTATAGTGGGAGTTCTTTTCTATTTCCCGCAAACGGATTTACCGAGTTTGAAAGAAGGCAGCTCGTTCTTTCGTTTTAGTAAGGTCATTTGGAGATTAGGACTCAGGGCATTCTCTTGAAGAAAGACCTTCGAGTGAAGGCGATATTATATAGCCAGGCCAGGAAGGATCAGAGTCGACAAACCAAGGATAGAGGCGCGCAGCGGTTGAAAAGAAAGAGAAGAGAAGAGAAAGAAAAGCCTAGTTTCCAGGAAACAATCAATACCGACCAGGATCAAATCATCTGGGAATAAGCTAATAAGCTTGTACGTACTTTCCTTCTTCTTTCTCTCACATTTCAAGATCACATACACATGCTTTCTCTTCTTCCAATGCAACAACCAAAGCACTGGCCAAAGAAGAACCTTTTCAGTCTCTAACCTACCACTCTACGGGACCAAGTTGAGCCTGGATTTGATAAGAGTTACTTCTCAAAATACTGTTACGAGTAACTGAGGCCAGCACAGCGCTGCTCTTTATTAATACTACTTATTTGACACAATTTTGATGCTTTGATAGTGAGGAGACAATCAACGATCTATACCATAATGCCCTCTATCCTTGATAACCTTCTTTGCCTAGCTCATCTACAGGAGACTGATAGTCTTTCCCATCACTCCAATCTTGACTTTCCAACATCACAAGCCCTTGACTCTAGCCTCCCTCCCATATACTCTGCTTTTTCATTGCTTATGAACTGGAACTTGTGGGTGCATGGATTTCACGTTTCAGCAGCACTTTGGTTTGTGCATGGTTGTGAAAGAAGGCTTTCTATACGCTTATGAACTTCATTGGCGAAAGAGAAGCTTGCCTTTATAAAGCACAGCCTACGAAGCACTCCAATGGCTTGCTTGCCTACCTGGAAAAAGCACTGCGAGCACTGCAAAGGCTTGCTTCTCAACGGCTAGAGGACTTCTACTCAAGGGAGCACTATCCAAATTGACTAGAAAGGTTATGGTGATAGTGGGGAAAGCCCTAGTGGGTTTCATTCAATTCTTCGATCGAGCCAACTTCTTTATAACCACTGGAGTTCACACTACTGATTGGACGTAACAAGCAGGGTCATACCAACCAACTATCGATTTGAACTAGAATTAGAAAAGGGGCAAGCGTAAACCATTACTTTTCTTAAGACTTACATCAAAACCATGACTTTTCGTTAGTTTACTTGCTGGGTAAACGTGTATTACAGTAAAAAGCGACGCCCACGGCTATTGTCAGAGCTGACCTCTTTTGACTCTCTAGGCGATCCATATTCCTGGACTCCCCAAGAGACTGACTTCTCCCTATTCCCGATCGAAGTGGAATTCGATCTACATACCTATGCTATATACTTAGCTTTCTTCTTCGTTGTCTTTTCAATGCCAAACCCGCTTCTTTCAGTCTGGGAAATCAATATATTCCCCCTACGAGTAGGAAACTCAAAAGCAAGGAAATTCACTCAATCAAAGCAATCCAAGTCCACCTATTTCCCAAGCCCGAGTCTATCAATTCCAATCAAAATCACCAAAGAAGCAATAACGCGTCAATTCACAACAAAACGAGAAAGAGAAGAGAAACGTTTTATCGGATCTAGGGTTTGCGGACCTGGAGCTGAGAGGCGGTGACGTTATCGGTCCGGCGGGAGTCGACCTGGTCGAACCACTGTCTCAGTACAAGCGAGTTATCCATTTGATACCTGCCGGATAAGATAGCAGCTGCTTTGCTGGAAGAATTTGGCAAGGGAAAACCCTGCGTTGGAGCTTATTTGCCAAATTTACCAGTACTACTAAATGGAACAGCCTAGGCTTCAAATTCGAGATGTGAATAGTATTCTCCATTTCTGGTTGAAGTCTTCTTTGACGAAAATAAATGGTCTATTTTGCCAGATAGGGCTCAATTAAGTAAGTGGGCCGGGCTACATGTGCTCCTCCTAGTGCGGGCTATTTAGCTCCTAATTGGGTCTCCTGCTTAGTAGAAGAAACTACTCCGTTCACTCTTTCACATACCTTTTACTAACTTGGTACGACAAATGGTAAGTTTCTAATTTCTGGTAGGATTTGAGAGGAGTCTAAGAAAGCAATTTGAGATCTTGTCATTCAAAAAGCCAGTAATCTTTCAAGAATGTTATCACTGCGTCCCTCACCTTGCTTAGAATCAATATTGACCGACTTTACTCTAGCTTAGGCAGGATTTCATAAAAGCACTGGAACACAATCATTATCATACTACGAGAGGAAAATCAAAAAGTTACCCAGGATGCATGACCTCATCTTTCTTTAAGCAGAAGAGTCCCAGTACAACCAACATGTATTACAGCATGTAGTACAAACTACAATATGCCTTTTCAGAAAGTATTGAAGTATCCTACAGGTCATTAAAAAGGCTTAACATTGGACACAGCATGCAAAACCGAGGGATGCCTTCTCTGGTCGCACTCTTACTCTCATTTGCACCAACAGATTTTCATCTATTTTGGCATTCGGGGGCGATAGCATATATTTCTCAGCTGAGGGGCCCGCCCGTTTCATCACCACTAACTGGTCAGATCTCCTCCTTGCATTGCATCTTTCTTATTGATCTCCACGTGATCCTTCCAACGGAACTGCTTGTCCCCCCGGATTCCCCCTCCCTGGAGAACCTACCAGCTGTAAGTAGAGTTGGTAGTTCATCCATGCTGGAATGTAGGAAAGGTTGAGAGCACGGTTGTTTGTTTCATCCAAAAGTCGATAGAAACTTTTCCCAGGGGGAGGTCTAGGTAGCCGGCCGTTTCAAGTTGATTCTAAAGCGTCAAAGCTCATGTTCAGTGAGTGCTAGCTAGTAGCCCCAACGAACCTTTTCGAATCTACTAAAAAGAGGGCTAAGAACGAATGGAATGGTTTGTGATCCGCTTACTTGAACTGGCTCGTTGCTCTCGTATGAGAACTGCTACTCGAGAATAAAGAGCCCAAAACGACATACAAAGAAAGAAATACGTAGAAAAGTGGTTCGAATCCACTGCCTGAATATGGAAGAAAAGCAAATGGAAATATTAATAGTTGTAGTTCTTGCATGATTGAATAAATAAGTCAATATCAAAGTGCCCTTCGTTCTAGTTCATTGCTTCCTTCTCTTGTCGGGGTGTGAACGTGGCACGGAATGGAAGAAGAATCAGAGCGTTGGGATGAGCGCATGTACGAACCAGGCGGTACTGGTGTGGTGGTCAAAAAGGGTGAAGAGGTGAGACCAGAGAGAATACTTTGAGTAGGGAGTGAAAAAGAAGGGTGGAAGTTACTCTACCCAAGGAACGTAGCTCAATTGATAAGTAGAGGGAATACGGAATGAAGACTGAAAGTGGCAGGTGGGAAGCGGTCACTCGGCCAAGACCTGAAAGACACAAGCATAATACTTTCAGCTGTAATAATCATGTTAGCAATTCCTTGACCAATAATGCCGCAGACAAAGCCAACCGAACCCCCAACGAGAAGATCGGCGGGGAGTGTGCCTCTACACAACGCTGGGCCAGATGAGTGGACACCGAAATATACATAGTAGGCGAAAGCGCTCACATGCCAGGGCATTACAGCAGAATAAGAACCTAACAACTGGATCAGAGCCTAGTTAACTCCTAAAATGGAGACTACGGCATCTCCTTCTGAGGAGCTACAGCCTTCAATTCATCCCCACACTTTGCATAGGCCCGCAAGAGCATTTTCTACATGTGGGTTACTCTCCAACATTTGTCGATAGAAACTGTCCACCTATTGTATCCTTCCTGCATTAATCAATGCAATGGCAAGTGCATAATATGTCCTCAATGTAGGTTTGATGCGAGCACCTTGACATTTCTTCATGCAGCTCAAAAGCTCTAGTGGAATCGCCGCAGCACCCTGAGATTTGCATCTTCTATGTGACCACATCAGGGATGAGCCCTGGATCTCTTAGCCCACTGAAGATTTCCTCAGCTGAAGATATGTGTCCTTGCCCACAAATTCTATAAGCGAATTGAAAGATAGGACAGTTGGATGTATTCCTCTTCTCCTCAAATGAGTTCCTTATCACTGCATCAGATGCCCCGCATGAGATTGTCCTTACCAATATCTTTACGCGCACCCAGCTTTGGTTACCCACACCACCAATGCAACGAATTTCGGATCCCAACTTAATTCCTTTCTTTATCCGCGTTATATCATTCGAGTAATCTTATCCCCACCTTCGTCAGAACGCTGCGAAGTCGTGTTCCAACGGACCCACATTCGGATATTGCAAAGTACACAGCAATGCTTGGGCTGTCTACCAAAAAAAGGATTATGAGTAGGATATTCACTCCATGCTCTTCTCGTTGGGAGTTTTTTATGCTGGTTACCGCCTTGCCACTATAGATCTCGTTCCTGAGATGAAATGAACTGTTCTCAGTGTAGACTATGACACTGTCACATAATGACCAAGGGATGAAACCGGCTTTGACATAACTCAGCAGTTCCTTTGTGTACTTGCAGACGCTGGTGACGATCTGTTGTTAGTTCTCATGAGCACAGAAACAGATAAAGTAATGATTTCCCGCTGGCTGGGGTGGATATTACCAAGAAGATAACCGTTTCATCTCTTTCCATGAGTATTTTTCGAAGAAGTTACTATAATGTGAAGACAAACCCTATCCATATTCCTTCAATCAACTGCGAGAAGTTCATTCGTCGTGGATACTTTGGAGGACATGCAGATGTTTATAAACCTAAGGGAGAAGGTCTGTACTACTACGATGTCAATTCGCTATATCCATTTATTATGAGGGAGTTTCCTATGCCAATAGGAAAGCCTCGGTGGGTAGGGGATTTATCTAAACATGCATTAGAAGATTTATTTGGATTTGTTGAGGCATATATTATAACACCCGAAAAGGAAGTGCTCAATAAACCGCTCTTGCCTTATAAGTGTCCAAAAACCGGGATTCTCCTTTTCCCAACTGGAAAATTCTTCGGTGTTTATTTCTTTCACGGAAGAGCTTAAGCTAACCGTTAAGTATGGTTACACTGTTGAGCCATTGCGAGGTTATTTATATGAAAAGAGTAATGGGTTATTTACTGATTATGTTGATACGCTCTTCAATGCTAGAGTAGAAGCTCAAAAGAATGGACATGTAGGGTTATCGTATATATACAAGATCCTGATGAATTCTCTGTATGGAAGATTTGGGCGCTCATTCATAAACCAACGCGAGTGATGCTGAGTGAAACTCAAAAGACTTATAATGGAAGGGAAGAGAGGTCTCTACCACTCCTTCACCTTTAGCATCAATAGTATCAGCAAAGATGAGAAAACTTCTTGCTAAATCACGCTCGTGGAAATGCAATAGTCCACAACGGTAAGTTCTACCACGGAAGTCAGTAAATGCTGGCAAATAGAATTTCGAACCTTCATAAGCATGTGCTAAATCCAGAACCAATTTCTCATAAAGCGCTCTCCGGATGTCTTTACACACCATAGTTAACAACTCAGAATAAGTCCATAATTTACTTATTATTGGATCTTCACTGTGATATGTTCTAATCAATTTTGATACTTTACCAATATCAAGATATACAAGAAATTATGGCTTTAGCAAACCATTATATTCTAGGTATTCATATATCAAAATAATTGAGAAAAATTGACTGTTGATTTGAAAGGGCTGATTCTGCTGAAGCTTGTATATAGAATGGGAAACTCATCAAGCAAGCGCCGGGGTGTCAAGGAGGAGGGATAACCTGCCAGAAAGGAAAGGAAAGGCAAGGCCGAGCAAGAAGGCAAACAGCGGTGCTGGATTGATAAGCCCGCCGGACGAGCTAGCGAAAATTGTGGACATCATAGATAGGAGGAGCCACGCAGACCAGAAAGAATACTACAACACGATTTCTTTTAGGAAAGGCTTTTGCAGGACCAACTCCTGCTACATTGCTAGTAAAATAGGACGAATGCGTCTTGCCTATATTACTGTACCAACTTATCTTGCGAAACGAAACCTACCTTTGTTCCAAATTGTTCTCGAGGAAGGGATGAAACTAAATGTTGAAATTGGAAGTGCTTTCTCCAGCACACATCTGCTTAAAGCTTTTCGCCTCATTCCAAATCAATTGTATAAGAAAGCAAGAGGAAGTCAGCCAACGAGACCTTAGTCTATTCAAAAAAGTCAACTTAAGCCACTGGTACATCTACTCCATTTGCTTTGCCTTTTGTAAAGCATTAACATTCCATCCAGAATAATAAATAGAAAATCAGACAGGAGCCCCATTTAAAGGAATGAGAAAATCCTATCGTCGAGCCTTTCCCTTTTTTGAAGATCAAAACCTCTCAAAAAGGCATCATTCAAGCTATCTACTCACTGGGATCAGCCTAAGACCCGTGACTTCAAGAAAAATACATAATAAAGCCTACGGTCAACTCTAAGTCCCAGATGAAGCAAAGAAATGGTTGCAAACCGCTAGGTTCTGCTAAGGCTTCTAGGTAAGGGGATCAGGTCCAGGCTTTCAGACTCTAGATCAAAACTTTCGTATTTGAAAAGCTCATTTGCCACCACAAGCTATTATTCGTAAAGAAGGTCCATTACCCTACAAAAAAAGCGATTCGTAAAGAGGGTCCATCACCCAAGTTGTTATCCTCCTAAGAGTAGGGATATTCCTTCGCCCGCCCTTTCATGTCGCACTTACCCTTCTTGCCTTAGGTACGTATTATTTCTTTGTTCAACCCATATGGTGTGTGTCTGACCCAGCATAATGCTTTTCTTCCCTTTCAATCCTCTGACTTCAATGTTGATTCCGGGGGCATTGAGGACAAGGGAGTTGGTGCTGGCTGACACTTCCTCTTGTGAAAGTTGAAGTCACGAGGCTAAGCGAATTGATAAGGCCCAAAGTTTTGCCCTCGTTAATAATACTTCAAAAAGTTCTCAGGAATTGAACTGGTACCAGATGGCAGCTAAATCGGATTGTTGGCTTCAAGTCTGCTTACAAAGGAAGAACCGAAAAACAAGAAAATGCCATAAATACGATTGGAACCGTATATCCCGGACAGCCTTTTTAGTTTGATTTTATGTAAATACGCTACCCAGATAACAAACACTTAATCAACATCTTCTATTGTGTTATTTCAACATTTCCAAGTACTCATGTCAGCAAATTGAATTTGGTTTCCTATGCAACATGTTTCAGATTCAGGCTGCTAGAAATACATTAACCCACTGGGAAGCCTAGTTAGAGCTGTAGCAACTCCAGAAACTCGGGAAGAGGCTGATTATCAAAAAAGTACCTGAAGAGTATATAAGATTTTCAATTCTCTCTCTCTCACACACACACAGTCTCTCCGCATCCACTAGCGTCAATTATTGTATGAGCAAATTTGGAATACACCAGCATTTTCTTAACATTGTCCATTCTTCTTTAAGTAGTAACCAATCTGTTGACGTTAGAGGAAATTTGACTTTCTCTAGAATGTATTAAATTCTTGTATCTTGTAGGTAATGTGGCAATCAGTGCCACAAACAGATTCCCATGGTGACATTATAGGTGATGCATCTTAGAGTCAGAGTGTAGCAGTTTAAGTTAGACGGAATCGTTCTAAAAAAAGATCATTGGAACCATTTTGAGGAAGCAGAAGACAATATGGTGGTTTGCTGAAAGTGCGATACCAAGCTTACTTCCAATCGAACCTCGGGACACACTTGCGTCGTCATATCCTAGAAAGGAGGGCATCACCAAAGAAGAAAGAGACAGGATAATTGAAAGTCTAGGAAAAGATCTATTTTAGCCTCCCAGTTTTAGCTTTGATCCAGATTTGACTCGTAGCCTTCTTACCTTGCTTTTTATTGATGCCGAGATACCCGGTAATTCATACCCCGGGAACCCCCTATGAGATCGCTCAGACCCTCGTATTTTTTCCGTTAAGCGTCAAACTTTCAGAAATGATTGTGTGGAGGTGGCCGGCAGTTATGTAGCGATGAATGAGTTTGGTGCATTAGATTCGCGGGTGTCTTTCACGAGTAACATTTGGACCTCGAGTACAGTTTGGGCTATTTGCGCTTTACGGCGCATTACATCGACAATGGTTTCAATCTTCACAAAAAAATCATTGCTTTGAAAGAAATGCCTTATCCCCACACCGGTCAAGCGATTTCTAATTTGATTGATTAAATCTTAGTGGATTGGCAGTGGGATCAGAAGACCTTCACCTTGACTCTGGACAATTGCTCCGCGAACGATAATGCAGTAACCCACCTAGAGAATAAACTTTCTTTGATCACTTGAACATGCTGGCTGAGAAAACGAAAGCCAGAAATGCTGTTCAAAAGAAGAAGCTATCTGGCCACACCTTTGATACGAATTTTTGACTACCCAAGTTACAACATCTGATGTTTCCAAGTTTTCAGTGCCTTAGAAATCAATCTCGGATTCAGGATTTCTCTTCATTTCGTGAGATTGATACCCGGACCTGGATTAAGCCGCTTAGCGGAACGAACGCTATTCCAAATGAAGCACAAAGGAAAGTACAAAGATCTTGACATCCCAAAAACAACAGAGGTAACGCCGGGCTTTATAGATTCAACCAATGCAAAATCAGGGGCAGAATGTGGTGATCACAACAATGCATGTACAGAACTCACAAATGTGCTAGCTTCCGATGGAAAAAGAAGAAACCTTTTTTTGAGCGGATAAAGCGCGGTTGGTAGTGGGCGGTAATCCCAATCGTAATGAAAAAGCAAAGAGTCTTACTCCTGATCAATTGAGGGGATCATGCAAAAAGGTTTATTTCGCGTATTGTATTTACATCGTGTATTGTATGGGTCTGCAGGTGGGTAGTCCAGAGGTTAATCCCTTGCCAGGCTTACTGTGTCAATTAGTTTATTACAAAGCACGGGTTCTAGAGGAAAATCCTACTCCTTTCAAGAAGAGCTAATAAGGTATCATACCGGAATGGAATCCTTGTGTGTAACCCAGTCTATTGGTCTGCTTGCAAAGCTCTCTATCGAGCATGTTGAATGGCAACTTTTCCAGCATTTATTAGCATATAGAATTAACATCTTTTGTTCGTTGTCTTCTTTATTCTTTCTATTCTGAATAGCTTATCTATTACTCACCATCAAGGGTGTACAGAGAAGTTTCTTTTATCAGTGGCTGTTTTCTCCAGCAACTGGGTAAACCGCAGGTACCCATACCAATATTTTTGGATAGCAGTATCTAGTTTGGAAAAGCTCTATTGCGATTTCTCGAGGTAATCGATAGCAGTATCTAGTTCATCAATCTCTTGGGTACTCTCTAGTACAGTCAAATACCTCACATATTTTCTATAGAAGTCAATGATAATACCAACATGCTTACCTGCGCGCCACTTGACCATTATCGTATATGACAAACAACTTGTTATGGGCATTTCTTAACAGACATTTCATTGCTTCCGTTGAGAAGCGGACCGAGCCAATGTGATCCCTGTATGTAGCTCTGCGGAGTTCGGGATCCGGTAATCGCTGTACGCGTAAGATGAAGACAGAAATGATCCAAAAGGTATATGCTTAACACGAGGGGATGAGTACAAGAGAGACTGACTCAAGCGAGTACTTTCTGTGATGAGAGAGGAAAGCGAGCTCTCTAACCAAGTATATTACATACCATACTGAATACAGAATCCAATCTATAAGTAAAGGCTTCCACTATTGAATCAGCGTAAGGAGATACCGATGAGGAGCGTTATCTCAATTGCCTTGCCTTCGGTGTTCTAAAGAGCCCGTGGAGGGCTTCTGCCAAGGGCCGCCCATATCTCATCTTGGGGTACGCGCACCACCTGCTTGGTAAGGATAGGAAAGTCGGGCTTTTTTCACGGTCTTTTCTAGGGTCTGGCCCATTCGAAAAAGAAGAAATGTCTCTTCTTTTCACTCACCGCTCTGCTGCTCCGCTCTTGAGGACTTTCCTCACGTATCACTCTGACGATGAATAGGAAAAACAAGCACTTTATTGAGTGACTCTCTTTGGCCAAGTGCAGGTCAACTGAGGTCCATTCTGACTTGCTTTGGACCATCGAGCCTAGGAACAATGGCAAAGTATTCCTTTTGGAATACTGATGGATATGAGGTACATTCATTTTTGATTGACGATGGATCAAAGACCAACATCTGATCTGGTTCAGCGCACCGAGGGTATGCTAGCAATCAAACTAAAGCGACGGCATACGGGAAATTCTTTCATAAGATAAGTGGAGTTAACTCAAGCATTCCACATATGAGAACTCTATCTAGTCTACCTTATCAGGACATGTATATGTACACCATGATAGTCAACTCCCTCTTTTTGACAAGAAAAGTAGTTCACTCATGGTTAGTTTCAATGTAGGATTTTCGTGATATCGCTCTGAAACCGGATTTTCTTCTTGTAAGGCACAACGAATTTAGTGGCTCGTTCAATCACTCGCTAGTCTTACTTTTCCGTTCAGTAGTTCAGCACATCGGATCGTGCTGACAAGGTTTTTCTTCCTATCCAACCACTATTGGATACGCTCTTGAAAGGGATAGCCAACTGAGTAGCCGTTGAAAGATGATTCCTTCGCTAAAGGACTCAAGTACATATTAGCTACTGATCAAACACCCATGGAACTACTCGTTCGATAAAGCAGTAAGAATGATAGAGCTACAGTCAATAAGAAAGAAAAGCAAACATCTCGATGTTCCCGACACAGGGATAGTAACGAAAGGTCGGACATCTAGTGAGAGCTCTAAAGTAATGAATCATGAAAGCACAGACCCTAATGAAATAGTCAAAGCCAGAGAAGTGATTGATTCTATAGATGATATATACCATCAACCTCCAACATGAATATCGAATTCAAGTGATTTTTTTTGTTCTTTATTCAAGATACTTGTTCGAGAGTTAGCATCGCACGTTGATGATTTGAGTGAAATGGTAAGTGGGTGGACGTGAGTGGCTGGGGAAGGGATATCATAAAGGTAAATAGTTCATTTTTGCCCTCCTTCCTTTTTTGAAAAACTCAACTCATTTCAGTGCATACATATTCTAAGATATAGTCTAGTTTTTTTTGATTGAGAAAGAGGATAGGAATTTGATGAATTTGACACTTTCTGTCATCTTCGTTGAGGATTTTCTATCGAACAGGAAATTGGTCTGATAGTTGAGTTCAACGTTCAGTCATTCTTTTTTTTCTGATTGTTGAGACGTATTCCTACTAAGCGGAACTTTTTAGAACGACGTGGATGAGCATTATCTGAAAAACAGATGCTGGTAACAAGTTGAAAGAAGTTTTTTGATTTATACGACATTATTGAATCGATGCAAAGAAAGAAGATGTTCAAAAAGCATTAGTAACATACCAAAGCAAAAGATCGCAAGAAATAAGATATTAATTTCCGGGAAAGAAAGGTTGAAGGAAGAGTAGGGAGGATAATTGAAGCAATTCCTTAGTATCCTTTCATTCCAGTCCTTATTCCCGCATTGTTCTATCAATTTGGCCAAACGAACTCAACAGCTTTCTTTTTCCCAGAGTAGAGCATTCTGTGGGAATTGAATCTGATGCCTAGCCCTAGGATTCCATTAAGTCCGGTTGCCTTATGGTTAATGTCCTGTGCCTTGACCTGTGACTGATGGTTTATGTCCAGTGCTGGTATCTGTGCTGTGCGATTGATAGACTTACCTCTTTCTTTCGCTTCGAAGTCCCTGTCAAATTAGGTAATATTGAAGTTATTGCATTTCCTGCATTTCCTGCATCTGAAGTGTGGGATGATTCTGGGAGTTTGGATGCCCTAGTTTCCCTTTTCTATGGCTCCGTATAATGCATGTGATGCTATTGTATTGTCTATTTCCTTTCCTACGGATATTGGGAAGCTGTTCCCGGAGGCTTCGGCTGGGTGCACTTCCCCGACTTACTCACTTTTCCATTATCCTCGGCAACTGGAGTCGAGAGTAGTGCTATTTCCTGCTTCTAAGCTTACCCTTTTCTACCTATTCAATACAAACCCTAGCTAGCTTGTCAACACCTATCTCGTGCTTTACTTCTCTACCTAAACGTGAACAAGATGCCTATTTTCTTACTTTTTAGAAACAATAAGCATACCGTCAACAAAGCATATGCCAACAACTCCTGAGCTTATATTTCTACAGCTTGGCTTGCTATTCACTAGAATATGAGTTTATGTGCTTGCTCTTCTCTTTCTATTCGTTTTTCTTCTTTGTTACCTATTGCCAACTCTAGTCTTCTTGGCTTTCCGTTTTCTTGCAACTCCCTTGCGTACAAACAAGTGGAAGACCTGCATCCATGTATATTTCATTTCAGTCAGGTCCCGCCTGCGACCGACTCTCGCTAAGCAGAAGAGCTCAAGGCCCGCCAAGGCGGGAGGGTCCAAAATCAAAGCAGGCAGAAAGGAAGCGGGGTCAAACCTTTCACTCTGCGACTTCATCCGAAGAATCAATTCAATGAAAGAGTACGTGCAAGTACAACTCACCTGATATTAGAATAGTTCTAGGAGAACTCATGTCACCTTATAGATAGGGTATATCTATATAGTGATAAGAGCTATAGTCATAGGGGATGAAATCTCCGAGTAAGTAATGCCCAAAATCAATAATGAAAGCAATTCCATTGAGAAGTCTAAAGAAAGAAGAGCCATAAGAAGCTTCACCTACAACCCTATGCTATAGAAGGTGCAAGAAAAGCGTATGCTGGTGCAAGAACTTACCCTATCCTAAGGTAAGAAGCTTAACCAGCCAGCCTATCTATCACTCTTAATGCCACTTCGTTCGTAAGCAAGCCTATCTATCACTCGTCAAGAATGTCACTCTCCGGAAGCGACTCATAGAATTGGCTTTTCCAGAAGAAGGAGAAGTCTCGTTTGGGCCGAAGCAGGAGAATTCGTGGGCGGAATTGAGCTTATCTTTTTTTTCTAACCATTATCATATATAGTTAGATCTGTCAATTCATTCTAAAAAGTCAATTCTTGCTCCTTTACTTTACTTCGAATGAGAAAAAGAAAGGTCAAGTTCCTCATTGGATTACCTTGTGCTAGGAATTCCATTGAAAACCTCTTGCACACAGCTAGGTATCAGCACAGTGATGGCCTTCACTTCCCCTTGCGTCTCCATGTTCCAATCCACCCGTCTTGATAGAGCATCGGCTGTTTTCTTCTCAAACCCTTTTTTTCTATTGTATGGTGATTCAAAGACCTAACAGCTTGCTAAGGCCTCTGTGCAGTATGGAATGGGTGTTTTTCTTTTTTCTATGTTGGGGACACTGAACAAGATCAAAGCTTTCTTCAAAGAAATAGGTCCGAAAAATCAGAAAATGATTACTAAAGTAGGAACCCGCCCACCGATAATAGCCTGCACCGCAGATCGTCGACATGGCTTCTCTCAGAACTATTGAGAGGACCAGAAATTCAAGGAATGTTAGATTTTTCTAATTAGAACATCGTACTTGACCTTCACATCCATTAGTGACAAGCACCCAGACTTGTGCATGGCGCAGATAGTCAGAGTGAAAGCGTCTTAAATGGGGTTTGCTCTTTCCACCTTACCTGAATGGAGCGGGAATGGGAGATAAGCTTCCGAACCCGAGGAGAAACTCTGAAATAGGAGCCAAAGTGGAGATATGTGCTCTGGGAGCTGAGAATACGGTGGGAGCGCCATTGCCTGGAACGCTTTTATATGGAGTGACTTCAACCCGTCACGCATGAAAGTGCCAATGGATTTCTTTACTACAACTCGGAGTCGAATTGCACCTTTGCAAGTGGGGACCAGCCATAGAGCTCGAGTTCTAGCCAACTATGTATACTCTTACTTGAAAAGAGAAGTTCAGAAAGAAATTCTTATTCGCTTTCTCTTTCACTAGTGGTAAAAGCCCATCCTTAGAGACGACTGCCTTACTTTCAAGAACTCACTAGGGCGAGCTTATTCTCATAGGGGTAGGGAATGAAGCTTGCTGACAAGATTAGTGCTTCCCGGGCGGCTCTTGTCTCAAGAAATTGCTTAGGGAGTGTCAAATCCTACCATTGCTTACCAGCGTGATGGTGACTCGATTTCTCTCTACTTGTTAACCTCAGTTCATGAGGCAATAAGTTCATAGTAGATGGAAATCCCATACTCCGATAAAGAAAGAAAGTATTATAGCCATAGTATAGTTCAGGTAGCTAGATTCCGTACGTACTCAAACCCGGAGTAAGAGAAATAAGAAAAAAGAGTACGGCCTAGAAACAATCAAAAAGAAAAGAATCAAGGCAGCTAAGGATACTTCTGAGAAAGTAGTCTCTTCCTGGCGGCCTGCATAGCTCTTCTGTATTTCATGCACCCACTGTGGAACTAACTCAGACACAGTTGCGCCACCCCTTTTTCTTCATTGTGCGAAACAGGACAACCTGCGGCCTTGATACTCCGATCTTCAAAAGAATCAATGTATTTAGAGTAGTCTTCACTGAAGTACGTCTCAATTAGAATATCTTGGATCTCTTCACCGGCCAGTAATTTCTAAGTTGGCCAGCAAGAGACCAGCAGCATAAGTGGTATGATAATCATCAACCAGTATAGTCTCGAGATCGGCTACAATGAATGGTTGAAGCTCTTTGCTTTTACTAAGTTTGAGGGGTGTTCTATATTTTATATAGCTACGCTTAAGATATCCCATCTTCCTTGCTTTTGAGTTTCCTAATCTCCTTTTTACCACTTCCATAAATGACTAAAAGAAGAAACCTCGCGGGTTAACGCGAAGGGAAATGAGAGGCACTGCTTCTTCTAGGACAACATTGAATTGAAGCGACTCCTGAAAGAGTGTAAGCTGGAACTAGAACTTCGCCCAAATGTTTACACAAGGCAACCTGGCCTTTAGGAACTTCCGCATTGTACTGACGTGTGCCCCACCCACCAGAGACTTCTTCCAGAAAGCCTAGCAATTCAGTTCACGAAGCAAAGCACTTGATTGAACTGGATACTTTTCTATATGGACTATTTCTCTCTTGTGGATCAAGCCGGTCTAGGATAGAGAATTTTCGCTCTTTTCGCTCGTAACGTTAGTAGTTACTCGCTGGGTCAAATTCCCATATTCTAAGCTGCCCCTAAGAAGCTGAGAACTTCTTCTCCTACTGTTTCTTTTTCAAAGGAGTTTCCGGCGTGTAATTTAATGGGTTGAGCTGCTTGAGTTGAGAGCTTTAGCTGGCACTCGCGGAGGAGGTTATCGACTGGTTCTTTCAAATCGTTAATCTATCGGGCACGCCTACTTAGAAATCTATATAAGATCTTATGACATTTGAGGACAGGGATTGAGCCCTTCCCTATTCGCGTAAAGAGGCTTCTTTCGCCCAGTCAGACTACATAAGATAATACTCTCTTTTGACTTTATTGACAGGTGTCCCGCGGATCTATCTCTTTATTTAGGCTCTTCGCGCCTCCTTCTTCTTTCCCGATGCTCTACCTTTTTGCTCACTCTTTTTGCCCGCGACCCTACCCTTCACTCACCATCGTTACCCTAGTTTTGATGTCCCTACTACATCTGGAATGTACAATCATACATTCACTCCACGCACCAATACTCCAAACCGGGTGAGCCTAGCGCCAACTCTTACCCGTTACTAAATAGCACCCCTTGGCTTTTTTTCTTCTTACCTACAGGGATATTTGATTAGGCCCTTTTACACTTTCTTACCCTGATACTTAGAACCATGAGGCAATGAAATTGAGAGGACAGATCGAATACTGTAATTCCGCTTTCTGGCTTTTATTCCTACGGCTGCCTTGCACTACTAATACTCTTTCTAAAAGAATGCAGTAATAAACCCATAGAAACGATAAGCGAAGCGACTACTTGAATTCACTCACTCCGCTTCTGATAAGTGACTTAATGCTGGGGAATACTATGGAAAAAGCAACTGCTACCGCTTAGTCAAACTACTGCTACGATGAGCTTCTGATTTCTGTCTTTTCACTTCTATTCTTACTTGCTAAAACAAGAAAGAAAAGACAAATCATATTCTCGTAGATAGTGTGCTTGTGTTGAAGTTTCTAATGAATTGGTATCGTATGTTTGTCCTACTTTATTGCTACTTTCTTTTGCTTGCTTTACTTTCCTTGCTCATCATATGCTCTTAGGGCTCGTTCCGTGGCGTTCTCTCTTCCCTTTAACTGGGTCGGTTATCGGTGAAAGTGCGCAAGGCATGGCATTCTTTGTAGGAAAGAGCCGGGCATAACAGGGGCAAATGTCAAGAAAAAGCCAAAATGCCAAATATTATCTTACTGCTCGTTAAGTTTGAGGTGTGTCTTGTCAAATTCTTAGGCAGGACTTTTTTGGAATATAATTGAGGGGAAACCGGCTCCTCTTTGGTTTATTGCTTACGCACTATTAATTGTTTCTTATCAATTCGGAATGCATTAGTGACTGATACTATAAGGGGTTTCTCCATATGCAGCCACTGGTCTTTGTACCATTCACTTGTGACATGGTGCTTAGCAGGTCCCTTATGGACTAGGATTGAATCCTCCCTTTCAGTTATGAGACAGTAGCTTTTAGGTGCTAGGAAAATCGCTTCCTTTACTTTGTATTCAAGTTTGGTTTTATGTGGCTTGGGTAAGAGAGTTCTCTGCCTATGATAATAGTGATTGTAAAAGGTCAATGATGGATAATATGAGTGGAACCCCCGAAGAAAACCCACTTACAGGGGTTTCATTTCCTAAGGCTCACTGCTTCGGGCAGGCAGGAAAGCTTCGAAAGCGGCTGGCTAGCTAGTGCAATCAATATCAAATCTCGTCACTCCCCCCCATGTGCACTAGAAGGAAAGCTAGCATGGTCTGATGCTAGACTTTTACGAAACCAAACGGACAAAAAGACCAAGCAGCATAGAGTGCATAAACGCCTACTTGTAGCCTGGCATTTGCCCTACTCCACCGACTGACTAGCCTTCAAGCACAACACATATACACTTCCCAGACGTACTGCTCTATCGTGTCCGCGCTTCCTGCGCGTGCGTGCTTCTTCAATGGTACACGCCCCTGCTTTTACGAGTAAGCTAGTTTCAAAACCAACGAAGTCCAGAACAGCAGCTCAACTATCAGGTCCTTCCCTTGCTGCCTTTCAAAACGCACTCCCCCTGTAGGGAGGGCCTGGGGCTACCATATCAAAGATGTCTTTTTGATTCCGTCGAAAATCGATTTTACGGTATAGATGCTTATGCCCCCCCCCTCTATCTACGCCCAAGGAAAGCTGGCTTGATAGGCCCGCCAAGTCTGCATTTTGTAGTACTTTATTTTCTGGTTCATGTAGGCTTGGCTCTTTCATTCGGGCCGCCCTATTGGGGGCTTGGGCGGCGGCTTTCTTAACGTGGCTCTTTTTACGACTCAGTACATGGATGTCATTAGTCTATTTTCTAATATGAAATCTTTTCTACGGTTCCGCAAAGTGGGGTTTTTCATACGGGCGGGCAGGCGGTATTTTCTTTTTTGATTTGATTTCGGCTTGACACATCCCTGTCTTCCAGCGGTTTGAGTCAGGCATTTCCCGGACTTTTCCAGTGGTGATATTTTCACTACTTCATTTCCACTTTTGACCGCCCGGATCTATCTTTTTGATCTATATAGAGAAGAAGGCGACTCGACTCTTCTTAGCAGTGGTTTAAGCTCCTGCTTTCTACTTCGCTTGTTACAAAGTTCAGAAAAGAGAGCTCCGTATTTTCAGGGACATATAAAGCCGGGCTCACGACTAAGGACTCAGCTCAGTAGTTCGGGCGGAACAGGAGCGAACCTCAAAGAAAGCCACACACATCCAAAGCCAGCGCGGAGCAAAGGGGAGTCATTCATTCTTTTGTCCTTTTTGGTTATATTGTTTTTCTCTGAAAGGTTCCGTAACGAACGTAGTGACTCACTCGAACGTAGTTACTCACTGGGCAAATACATTGATTTACAAGTAGTAAGTGGAATAGGTGTATGCAAGGGAAAGTATGTTGAATTCCTAATTCGTTTTGAAATGTAAGTGTAAATATGTCTGGTTCCCTACGTATCAAAAGTCAATTCTCCGTCCTCTTTTTTTAGGAAACCCGGTATTTTCGGGCTACCGACCGATTTCCCTACTACGCGATGACGCTTTTCTGAAAAAAGTAGTAAACCCCGTATTTTTGGCCTACCTCACTTTTCTTTACTGAAATTGCTACTTTTTGTGCAAAAAAGTAGGACTTTTGCCGGTAGGGGGCGACTACTTTTTGACAAAAAAGGATGGCTTTCCTTAGGGAAAAGGGCCTTGAGGACTTTGACCGGTAGGGGGAGATAACTTTTTGGAAAAAAAAGGGTGTTGCTGTATTAGTCAAAATGCCCTTTAGGACTTTTTATCCCAGTGAGTAACTACCTTTTGAACTCGTAACATTAGTAGTTACTCGTCTGTTACGAACGAAAAGCCTACGTACAGTCCTAGATCCTATAGAGCAGCCCGAGCGTCAGCCTAAAAGAACTGATCTTCCTCGCTGCGCGCCTCTTTCTTCGATATCGATAAAGATAAGACAAACTGCTTTACCAACTTCAGTAAGAAGCCACCGGAGGCCGGGCTTAACCTATAGCCATCAATATAAGTTAATGAAACAGCCGTCTAGCTATTTTACCTACCCAGGGTACCGGAGGTACGAGCTGTTCCAACTTCGTCCCATAAGTTCTTAAGGGGGTGTAGCAAGGAGTTAGCCAATTGAATGATGTGTACAGTTGCTGAAGCCCAAGAGGAATGCTCAATACAGAAGACATAGTCTACAATTGAATAGAGTATATATAGGAAGATTGCGGCATACGACCTTAGTCTGGTGAGGTCAAATGGGTAAGTCATATTTATTACCGGGTGCCTGGCGAAGACGGAGATTTGACACGGATTTCTATCATATTGCCTCTCGGGTCAATGTTAATGTGTCGGAAGTGTCACATTGGATGGCTGCGGAGAAGTGCTAGGGCTAGTGTAGGGTGTAAGCTAAGGGTCTTGAATGTCTGGAATGTCTATGGTGCCTAAACTCTGGCGTAAGGGGTCCATAGCTATGGAAGCAAAGGTAGTATTAAGGTCTCTATGCTTTCTCAAGACTTGCATCAATACGTGTTGAATCAGATGGAACTCTATCAGTCATGTATTGTACGATGCTACTTGATTTTAACGTGAAGGTGCCCTGTGTGCGATCCAGTCCTTATGATGATTCGGAAGAACTTACTCATTATGCTTCCCTGATAGACGGCGAAGAGGTCGACCTAGGATCAAAAAAGAGATTGACTTATATATGAGCTTCCAAGAACATGAAAAGAAAAGATCTATTGGCTGCCCGTCCCTCTGTCTCAAAGATTCTGCATTCTCTATCTATGAAATTGTTCACCAAGCAGTGGAAAAGAACAGAGTGATCGATGAAGAAAATCAGTCACAGAACCTTTTTTTAGGTAAACATTAGAGAAAAATTAGCATCCTCAAAAAGACCTCAACCTGGGTTACCTGATTCTAAAAAACGGATGAGAGGTTCCAAAAAGAATTGTTTGGTTGATACAGACCCTATTCATATCAGTGAAATAAAAGGCCAACGTCCTTATTCTGTGAAAAGACTTTTCAATACTCTACAACAAAAACGAGATGATATGTTGACTTCTAAAGAAAAAAATGAAGAGAATTCAAAGAGAACGGAGATAGACCATCAAAGAACTTCACAGCGGAGCAAAAAAGATAAAGGCAAGGCTCGCAAAGAACAAAGGAAAGAACTAAAACAACAGAAAAAAGAAAAAAGCCGAGGCGCGGAGCGAAAGGTGGGCGTGGGCTTTCATCGAAATCAAGAGAGAGGCTCGGCTGGTGAGTCTGTATTACTTTCCTCTTTGCCTCTGTCTTGAATGCTTGACACTAATCCACCATATGCTTATTTGCTTGATAGACTACTAGATTGGGATTTCTAGTATAACTACTACAGCTTTATTCCCCTTTGACTGGTACTACTGGCTTACTATTTCGGTAGGTTGCATCACATCATCAGTTCAAGCAGATGCTCTAACTGTTTACTGTTTGTTACTACTACTTTTTATGAAACCCTTACTAGGCAACTACTCAAAGTACTTCTCTAGTACTAAGTGGGATTTCCTGGGGTACCGGAGGAAAGATAGGTAGGAAAAGATAGATAGGTTGATGGCTTAAGGTCAGTATAACAAGGAAGCATAAGTGTGCCGCAGTCCTACTCAATTCAGTCGGGTCAGGCAGTAGAAGTAGTCATGCTGGGCAGACATACTACTAGGTAAAGCAAAGCATAGGCAAGTTGAGCAGCAGCCAATAAAGACACAGGGGCCGGCCTATCTCATTGCTATTTATAGGTTCTTGATTCCAAAGGGAAGGCAGGTCGTCCTCGCACTCAGCTAGCGGACTTTCTCCAAGCAGTCCTCGGTCGTAGTCGAACTTTCTCTTTCCTTCTTGGTATCTTTTCACTTGGATTTGACTCTAGATTTTCCCCCAATTGGAAAGCAGTACATCCTTCCCTTGCTTCGAGTTATACACCCCAATTATTTCAAAAAAGAAATAGAGGCGTAAATGCAGTGGAAGTGTCAGTTCAAGTAACCAGTAGTCCCGAGTATTGTCAAGTGACAGTCCCCTTCCGCAGGCTTCCAGTCCAAATAGCAGCAGTAGTGACTCGGGCATTGCCTTTCAACCGTGTCCGGTTGGGGTAGGTGCCTCTTTTTTTTTGAAGGTGTACGCCATGCCTGCCCCGTCATTGCTTCAGACGTGGGCATTTTGATGCTTGCATGGTCGCTTTTTTTGTCAGAAAATTCGCACGCACAACAATGAGTAGTCAAAGCTTATCGCACATGCACGCAAGATATCTGATAAGGTCTGAATTGTGCGTTGGGATTGGAAGAAAATGGGAAATTGGAGTTAATGTATCGAAAATTCCCCATATTCCCTAATTCCTAGGCCTGGTTGGTGGAAAACCAGTGACGAAATCCATCGTGATCACCTGGAATTTCTCCTTGCCTTGTGCATTTGGGTGTAGCAAGCCAGCGGATCTCTTGCGGTCCGCCTTAACTTGCTGGCATACGATGCACCTGGAGACGTATTCCACTACGTCTTTCGTCCTGATCTTAGAGGAATTCCTACAGTCTTTATACATTTGAACCTCGACAGGATGCAACGGAACCAGAAGAACCAGGGGCCTCAGAAAAGACAAGCTTCTTCACGCCCTCGTCATTGGGTATTCCTATTCTATCGTCGAAAAGCAGTCTTCCATCTTTGTCGAGTCGGACTCGGCTTTCTCCTCCAGCCTCAACATGTTGTCGATTTGGCATTCAATAACCAAACGATCCTGTGCGTGTTAAGCATATAGCGTTTATGCCTTTTGCTACTATTTCTCTTCAGCGAAGCGAGCGAAATGCAATTCCACTTTTTCTCTTAGGCTCTGAAGGTTACCGGCCACTACGATCCCATTCCGGGACGCTACTGTAGAGCACTTTGGTCCGGAGCTGTCTCAATCCAAAATGAGACACAAATCGCGTATTCCACTGAAAAACAGACTAAACTATATATGATATAATTGCAAAAAAAGACACTATTTACGAAAAAAATGAAATGAAAAACAAGACAAGACACTATTGCCGAGAAAAATGAAGAAGAAAAAAGGAGGAAAGAAAGAACTCTTGTATCAGACTACTGGAAAGCTTGAAACCCTCAATCACCCCCACCCAAAGTGGACATGCTTTATAAGGCAGTCTTCCTATCGCTAGCCATTAACTTCGGACTTTTTCTCCTCTAGAGCAAGAATGGAATTTTCTTCTGCAACCTGTGAGTAACGTAGGCATGTTACTTTCAAAGAAGGCGGCCACGTTAAGGCCTTAAGCTGAGGAACGAAGTCCTGCAATCTGTATCTTAAGGGATTCACACCTAAATTCCTTCATGAAGAATTCAAAGGTTCCGATCAACATTGTTTTTCCACTCTCTATTGTCGCCAGCCCACATCTTTTGACCCAAGCTTTAGATGATACTGAGTGACTGCATCCAGTATCAATCAGTACGTAAGCAAAGCACCCAGAAATATGGAAGATACCTGCTATCAGTTCTGTGCCCACGGTAGTGTCATATGTCTGATCCAGTCTGTCGATTGGTCCCCCAGCCTCGCTGTGATGCGCCTGAACTTTGACTCGCGCGCCTCCTCTGCCTCCAAATCTCACGTCCCGCTGAGAGATGGGACCTCCACGACCTCTCGGCTGTTGTGTACCGCCACCTCTCGCCACTACTCCCTGTGTCATCGGTTTGGTTTGATTCTCGGTCTGTACACCAAGCATGAGTTTGGAATTTGGCTTGGGACACTCCCTAGCGAAATGACCGAGCCCACCACAATTGTAACAAGTGCCATTCTTCCTGTAGCAAGTTGACTCATGATGTCTCCCTTGACAATATCGAAACCAAACCTTCTCGTAATTCACAACGCCAGAATTTGGCTTAGCTGGATTTGCGGATGGCGGGGAATTCATTGACTGACTTGGCCTTGATTGATGATCCATCAACTCGTGGCTTTACATTGAGAACAAAGCTTTGCTCCTCTCATAGTTTTGTTGTTTCCTATTGTTTTGCTTCCTTCAATTACCCAACAACTGGTATCAGAGCACACTAACACTAGGAACCTTCGCGGGAAGGGTTTATTAGACCACTATTCACACTTGTAATGGGTTCATTCTACTTAAGGCATGGTTCACTCTAGTTAGTGGAAGAGTGTACAACATAGGGATTGGTATCAGTCACACATTTAGGAATCCAAGTCAAAAGGTATACTTCTGTGCATCTTACTAGACCCGCTTTTGTAAGCCAAGCAAATTGGAATCCAAGCCAACACGGGAAGAGAAGCTTCCGGTTCCACTTGAGGTATTTCAAAAAGTTGCTGTCTCCGCGAGTGTAACATAGGCAAGAGAGGCAGGCTCTACTTTCCATTGGTTCGTAGTAGCAATGATTTAAGGCTGAGTGTGTCTTGTTCTTTCGTCAAAAAAATGCAATTGTTCATCTCTTCCATGTTGAGTTGTTTGACTGCTGTATTATCGTCGTGTAGTAGAAGTTCCGAAATAAGTAAATATAACCTCGTAAAGGATGAAAAGAAATTGACATGTGACCGCAACATACCGGGGCAAGCAATACAGCACCATTACAAAAGAACCAGTAGACAAATAGAATTTCACTATGTACTGGCAGTCTGGCACAAAGCAAATGGCCGGGCAACAGGGAAGAGAGTAGCACCACGTGCATTGGTAGGCACAAGGCAGGGCATCTTTACCAAATTTTCAAATAACTAGGAGTTTCACTGTCTTTAGTTGATGAATGATGATACAAATTAGTACAGGCCTATTTATACAAGCTTACGCTACAAATACAAGTTCAGTCTTTTGCCAATTCCACGCCCCTGTCAAAAAAAAATGCCTTAAAGGTAGGGACTAGGGAGAGACCTTGAGAGTGGATGCATGGCTGAAAGGCTGCAACTCAGGCATGGCACACTTGCTTTCTTCCAGGATAGCAGCATCTCTTGCACAGGCCGATGGGGGTCTCAAGTTTTGCATAGGGCTTTGGTATTCCCTTGTTATTTCTTTGGTTGGCCCTTGTGCAGGATCCAGCAGATGCCACTGGCTAGGCCAACACCCATTATCGCAGCACAAGCTGAGATATGATACCACCAATAACTCAAAGGAAATAATCCGGTGTTCTCCGCGTCACATCTGGTTCACCTCTCCTTGGGGCTGGTTCAAACTGTGATAATAGGAAACCAAATCGGTAAACACGCGCACCTAGTCAAAACGAAGAAAACAGGCAGGCGTCGATAGGCTTTTCTTAGACGAAAACGCGCTTAATCCAACCTTTTCTTTCGGTTGAAGAAAACAGACAAAGAGGACTGATTAAGTGAGATTTGATTAAGGATACATGCCCTTTCCGTTGGTTCCAACAGGGCAAATAGGCCTATTTTTCATAACTTACTCGGTTGTTATCTGGATTGTCCCTTCTCGATTTCACATATTATAGCTCCTTCACCCTTTGACGCAATAGGAGTTGTTCCCAGTACTACTTGGTTGTTCTGAAGCATCCTTTCTTATTGAATCTGACTGTTATGTACATTTCGATACTTGCCGAGTTGTTTCTTGTACGAGTTGGTTAAAGCTTATCCGTCCCCAGAGACCACGGAACAATCTAACCTTTACCGAAAATACAGTCTCAACGACTATCAGGTAAAAGACTTGGTAACATCGAAGCAAATGTGCTTAACAGTGACTTGTTTGCTCCAAGGAGACAAAAAAGCTTTACTTGGAGGGACTGAGTTTACAGAAGCGGTAGAAAGATCCATGCGAATGAACTATGCATTCGAGATGCCCCGTCACCAACCCGGTCTTAGAAAGACAGCTGTAGCCAAGCCTTACCCAAAACCACATCTCATTATCTGAAATGGACAGTTTTTTCTAGCCATCCAGCCAGCGAGCGTAAGAATGGAGCGAGCGAGCCGGAATCGAACCAGCGCTTGAAGCACAGATCCCCTTCTGTTTGCCCTTTTTGGTAACCCGGTTCACCACTCATGAAAGTGGCTACGTCCGGGACGACTACTTCTTGCCGACTCATAAATGGAAATTGCGAGACTTTCAACAAAAAGAATTCAACCATATCGAAGTCCTAGAATAGTACAGCTTTAACAACCTACTGTGAAGTTGTTTTTCTTTTTTTTCTATCTTTTTCTTTTCTTATTTATATATCTGTATATATATATATACGCTAGGGATTGCCGTAGCTGGGTTGTTAATTTGAGGCTTGTTGGATTGGAATTGCAACCGAGGCGGTCAAACCGGAGTTGTTAGACTAACCGTTATTAAAACTTCCCGTTACAACTATTTGGTATTACCACTCCAGCCGTTTGGACTCCCATGTCACGTCCATCCACATTAGCCGTTGCGAATGAATTGATTATCGAGTCAATGGTGAGTATCAGAACGGTCCGGGTCTTGGAATTCCACTGTTATCCATTCTCGGCCCCTATCTCTTTTTCCTTCTTCCTATCTTTTTCTTTTGGCACCTGCCTTTCCGGGATGATCTTCCCTTGCCGCAGGTTCATCAGGCACTCATCCTCCGCCTCTAGAGGTGTGGCACACGATTCGTCTTCTGGCTCCTCAGGAAAGCACAGCTCGTCTTCTGAGTAACTTCCGAAATGAATGGTTAGGCATTCTTGGCGATGCGATTGCTGGTTTCGGTCCGGGTTTCAAGTTCTTCCTTCTGGGACTCACTGTCAGAGCTTTCCCCTTTATCCCTCTCAATGATTTCTTGGAGGGCTTTGGTTAGAAAATATTCTAAGATGATAGGTGCGGGTATCCCTTGTTCGTACCCCTCCAAGGACTGGATGTATTCTTCAATAGCCGTCAACTTAGGAGGTTCGGCAGGCTTGGTCTTTCGCCGGTTTCTCCTTTTAGTATGAACCCATCTTCTTGGCAATAGGTTTTTCTTCAACTGCTATATCGTCTCCTAGTAACACTATATTTCTCTCTGAAGGATCTATAACATGAATGTTGCTAAGACATGGAAGTCTGACTCTTCTCTTGAAACTCTTCTTTTCCGCTTTTTCTTCTCTTTTTTACCACTCGCTGTAATAAGCTCCTCTGCTTCTACCGATGATGCTAATACTTTCTCCCCTCAAGCCTTTCTTCTAGTATTATTCACGCTGTAGTGAAACTCAATAGTATGGGCAAGATTCTAAATGAATGTAGCTGCTCTGACTACGGTTGCTTTTGATCCAACATGGAAAAGACTACAAAGTGTATAAATACTAGAAGCTTCTAACGTGTACTCATCAAGTTGATTCACTATACGTTGCAAATCAACCCCCTTGATTTTCTTACTTCTAAATATTTGTTTAGCACTAATGCTTTCAGTATCTTTTTTGATAAGTTGGTTAAAGATACTAGGAATGCTTTTGTCAAGATTATCATAATTTGTTTTCAATGTTAGAGCCTCCACCTCTTTCTGAATAATAATTGCTTGAATATAGTCACTTCTGACTTGATCCTTTACGTCATCAGCTAGACTTTTCAAGTAAGAAAATACACTCTTATGCTGCTTCCTTTCACAACTAGAAAATGGATTATCAGCTTTTATACATTATGGATCCTCTTTGATTCTTTCAAAGAAATCCTTGAGAAACTCTAATTCCGAAGTTGTAGGGTGAGCACTGGAGAATAATCTCCTACCAATCTTATCTTTGCTATTAGAAACTACAAGCTTATAAGACACTTTCTTTGTCAAATCTTTTATTACATGTATCAAGAAATTACCTTTAAGGAATCCCATTACCAGAGAAGATTTCCTAAGATCCCTTCCTCCTATTCTCCTGGGGAGATCTGACTTTCGTGCTCAAGCACTTGCCCCACTTGGCTCCGATAGCCACAACCTTGTCATAGGGACTGTTGAAGATCTTTGTATTTATGATGAAACTGTCTGAATGACTCTTGCCACTTCCGCGGAACATCCTCTGATGAGTCGAAGGCGTTCTGATAAGTATGGAACAACCCATCTAGCTTCTGAAGAGATAGGTGAATCTCAAAAAGAAACCCGGGTTTCTGATTAGATAAATAAGACTCAAAGGATCGATTTGAGTCTTGATTTTACGAGAGATCTTAGCCCATTATTTTCTTGTCTTCTTCGTTTCCTTTCTCTTTGTCTTCTTCGTGCTGATCGAGGGGCCCTTGTGTACTTCCGGTGACTTGCTCCTGCAGAAGTTTTTGAAGTATGAGTCTATTCGCTATCTGACTTACTAGAAACTAGCCGAGCTTAATCAATGTGACTTGCATACACCGAGAATTCTTAATCACTTGCCTATCCAACTACATCTTGTCAGGCGCTCCGCCCTTCGGTTCTTATCCAGAAGTCTATTGCGCATTTCCATATCCGACTCTTTTATGAAATACTTCTATTACTTTACTTGCTCTTCCGGGGACTGCTAGCCTGCAATATATTACCCACTAGGTCTCTAACCCTATCTCAATGCATCCTATGTGAGAAAGAAAGCATTCATATTTGAATGTAAGGAACTTGAAGATTTAGATATCTTACCCACACCTCGCTTCAGTGCGCGGT